>JAHPZR010003942.1:30000-52500 GCA_019787425.1 Platygyra sinensis
TTGTGAGTTACCATAGCAACGTTATGACGTCATACCCCATTTGGCATGCTGCCGAATAACTTATCATTGAGAGATAATTTTGGAAATACCACGTCGGAATCTACGACCTGACATGATTGTCTAAACTATGGCAAAATTTCAAAAAAAATATATATGAGAGCGTTTTCGAGAAAATTGCGTGTGAAGTTTCAATGTGTCAAAATAAATGAAAACAAAGCTGTTTTAAAATGTTATTGCAAGCTATGTCCACAAGATTTGACTATATGGTACTTTGGTCTTAAATAAAACTTATAACTCCGCTCGTTTGATTTTCATACGCATGGGCTGAAATATATCAACTGTTGCGGGGTGTTATTTCGCTTTTTATCAAAAACTGGCCCTACAATTATTAAATCATGACTTCTTCCTTTCCTTTTTCCCCATTTATAACCGCGTTTTCACTGAATTAATTATAAAGATCAATTATAGTCTTATATCGAATGCATCAGTTTCATCAAACATTGTAGTTCAAGTTTATTAAGTCTTCCAAAAAAATTACTTACAATGAACACCGCCTGCAAATAGCGAGCTAATCTAGGCAGGCTGTGAAAACAGCCAGTAAAAAGAACCGGGAGAGTGACTTTGAGAGTGCTCTGTACGTTATTTTGATTTGTTCTTAAGTCGGACACGGAATATTGTTCATTATTTTTTTACAGGAAACCGTATAGTTAAAATTTAAAAAAAACGATCATGGCGCCGACTTTGTTACACCAGTTGTTATATGAGACATAAATGCATCAAGCATTTTAGGCGAACCTTGATGATGAACTCTTTCCACTTGGTGACCGCTCTTTTACTGTAGCTGGACCAAAACTATGGAACTATTTACCCCTATAAATCAGGTCTTCTACTAACATAAGTATTTTAAAGCGTCAACTTAAAGCGTCAACTTAAAACCTATCTCTTTCGAAAAGCGTACAACTGACTTTGTGGTTAATTTTAATCTTAAAGTTTAACATTGTTATATAATTTTACATAGCTTAAATTCCATATAATAGATATATACGTGTTTATTGATATTAATATATACACGTCGTTGTATTTTAGAATTCAATGTATACTTCAGCATTTTCTATGTAATTCGCGCAATGTAAGATATTAAATTACTTTTATTATTATTATTTTGAATTGTAATGGAATTACTTTTTAAGGCAATGATGTACGTTTGTACATAAATATAAATTATTTTGTCGTGGTCCTAAGCATGAACATCAACATTGTGTAATCATTTCATTGATAACATCATATTTTTTACCAGACACACGTGCACTTTGATATTTAGTTTTTATGGCTGCTGGACGATGGACACAATGTGATCCCATTATAATTACGATCAGCAATGTAAAACAACGCACTCTGCGAATCTATTTGTTGTTGTTTGGTGTTCTTGATTTGAAACCGGTTGTATTGTAAAATGGTTCCGTGAAATATGCTTATTGGCTAACATTTAAAGTTTACCCCTGTCTGAAAATCAGGATCTAGAAACAATACGTTCTGACATTCCGTTGTACTAGGAACTTGATGTTTCCATGAAGATTGAATCAAATGGATAACATTACCGAAACAGTGTAATGCTGACTGGCAAAGTACCTTCCCTTATACAAAAAATATTGTTTTGATACCAAGAAGAGGGTCTTAAGTAAATGGCCAATTCCCTTAATGAGACATAAGTCATGGTAGTTGGGTATTCATTATCTTGGACTGGATATTTGTTTTGATGAATACAGCTACCATGATTCCCTAAAGGCATGTCTTATAGTGAGATGTGCCTGCAGTGAAACATGGTAGTTGTATTCATTATCTTGCACAGGATATTTGTCAGTTTTGGTGAAAATAACTACCATGATTCCCTACAGCCAATCATATTAGAGTCTCCTAGGCGTGTCGCGCCCTATCATTACCCTCAGAAAATATATTATTTGCCATTTCGTGCTGAAGAGCATACAGAGCCAGGGAAAAGGAGTCAAATAAAATTTTTCTTCTACTTTATAAAGTAAAAAAAAAAACAAGTGGAGAAGGAAAACTGAGGCATCGATGCACTTTCAAAGGCCCACCAGGAACACATTTAAATCTTCCTGAATTTAGATTGCAAGTTACATGTGGTTAATTAATCGTGGTTAGTTGTGGTTATTCGTTCAAACTAATGCTCTACACTTTTTTCAACCCTTTGGTTGTTAATTGCAAAGACATCACGTTAACATGCTATACATCTTAAATACATATTCTAGTATAAACATGAAGAAGAAATACCATGACGTACCATTGTTAGAATGTCACGCCTTCTTGTATCGTAAAACTTAAACTCCTATAATGTCGCGGTATGCATAAGAAGAAATTTAAGAGGTGTTAGTTTCATTTCAAACCCGCTCTTTCCATGAACCTTTTTTACGGTGAAAGTTTTTCTTTGTTTTGTAGCTATTGTTTGGGTTAGGTCTATTATGTTGACTTCTTTGTTTTCTTTGTTTTACGTCACTGGTGAGTGTCACAGGTTTTTACACCGAGGATGAGCCGAAATTTCGGTCTTGCTAATTTCTTGCCCTGGTAATTTCTTTTTGTCTGGCGCACGACTTCTTTGCACTGTCTTTACTCTTTTCAAAGTCCTATAAACCGTGGACGGACTAAGACTGCAGCTTACCATAATTTCACTCTGTTTCATCCTCTTTACTCTTGTGCAATGTGGACAAATGCTCGACTTTCAACTGCGATTTTCCCCTGCAAAACCATATTCCGCATTTTTTTTTTTTTTACCTTTTCAAAACCTTTATAACGTCACCAGAAAATTACATAATCACCTGTCATTATCGTGCTCTAATTACTACCTATTATCCACCGGAATAAGTCGAAAGTACCCATAGGGTAGATTACATGGTAAGACAAAAGACTCCTGATGAAGCTGTATTTTCAAGCCATTTCAACTATTGTACTTTGGACAATCTGCGACAATATTGTTGACGCATTCACCTTTTTAACCCCTTAATTCATCAGTGTGATCCCTTTTTGCCCTCCTAGTGGCTTTCACTCATTAAACGTCTCTATGGTGATTCTTCCTCGAGCCCATTTTGGTAAAAACAGCTGATTTTGGAATTAAACATGGTCAGATATTAGCATTTTTTCATGATTTAGGGCTGAATTTTCTTTGAAACATGTGTTACACTTTTTGAGATATGGGAAGTGATCATTTGTTGAGATTGGTTTATTTGAACATTTACTAAGATGTTTTAAATGTTTTCTTTTTTCCTTTTGTACTCGAAAAGAGTGTCGGAATATTTTTTTTCCGACGTATTTTATTTAGCGACTCGAGAACAAGTGGAAAAAATAAAAAAAATAATTTTAGTTTGAGGAGGATATGATTTCTATGTTGATAAAATTGAGCTCAAATCTCAACGATCTTGATCTGAAAAAAATGATTCTTTCAAAAATTCCAGTGTAGCCTGAAAAATAGATTTACGACCACTAACAGTAAATTCTTAGTCTAAGCGGTTGAAATACTTTATTGATCGATGAAAATTAATCGCTGAAAATAAGCCATAATTCACCCTTGCTGAGCATAGCGTCTCCAGCAGCTCATTGGTTATTTCATCCGACTATCACGTGACCCGGATTTATTCTGAGTTTGTGTGTCTACATGTATTTACAGTAGAAAATACTCGCGACACTGAAAATAAGTCGGTATAAAAAGGTAAACAATAAATGATTCGTTGAAATTTTTATTGGGAAGCTGCTATTTCTTCTACTTAATGTCATTAACAATTATTTCCACTTTCCAAGTATCATGTCCATCAGCCCAAGTGTACTTGCGGTTTTTTGTTTCAGTAGTTTTGTCAACTAGGGAAGCCTCTCGCAGACAATGCCATTTGGAAAGTCAGAAGTCACTTGACATCTAATATCATTCCATTTACCAGCTGCTCTGATTGGGAGAGAGTCCGAGTGCCCATCCATCCACATCTGTCCGCATGGCTCTTTCGCTTTTCCAGTGGGTTCATTTTTTGCCCAGTTCGTATACACTGGAGCCGAATGATCGTACCAGTAGAAATTGTTTGTAGACCATTTGAGCCCGATCCAAACCTGCTTTAGTGATGGCGCTTTCTTGGTGACGAGATTTAGGACAAACTCGTTCTCTTTAGGGTTGTTAATCTTTACCAGTCCTGCGCCCAGGGATTGGCAGTACTCTTGAGCCTGGTGCCAAGTCTTGATGGAACTACTGACTAGGTAACAGTAGTTTTCAAATCGTGTCCAGCCATTGGGACACGGTTCACCTGGAAAAGAATTTAATCTTAGTTGTGACAGCAAATTTTCAAAAATGAATTAGCTTTGAACTGCTTTCACTGGTTGTTTGGTATGGTGCTCAGCAGTCAGATAGTTATACTACTAGGTTATTGAAAGATTAACGGGTGGAAGAAGAGAAAAGAAGAAGAGAATAAGGACTAACTCTCCTGTTAATATAGTCATATCGTCGCCTTTGGAGAGTTTCTGGCGAGAGGATAACGCCCGCTCAGATCGCGTTTTTTTTTTTTTTTTTTTTTAACCTCTTTAGCACCGTTTTTATAAATCCAGACATATATATCTGTATATATAGTAAAAAAAAATTACTGGCACAACATACCAAGAGTCTTCTCGATGTTTTCCAGAATTCCGGGATCCTGCTCCGGCACACTTGGCAGAATTTCGGGATCCTGTTTGAGCACACTCGGTAGAATCCCATCATGATCTCGCTTAGCTACACTAGGCAATGCTGAAGAAACCAAAAAATAATGAGATTTTTATCGTCTCATAGAGCGGTCAGTGGAAATTTAAATAAAATATACCTTACTATGAGTAGCCTTAACAATCTTATCAAGCTATTCTTCAAAAATTAAATCTCCAACTAGCAATATTTCATGAAACAGCGAATTTACCTTGGCTGTGATTTCGCAAAAGTCAGTTTCTTCCCCCAAAGATTTTAAATTTTTTGACCTAGAACGAGTTGTTCGTTTTCTACGTCTAATATGGAATTTTACAGGAAGTTGAGCGGTAGGATTTTTTCTGAAGCACCAAGGAACATAAATCTAAATGCCGTTATACAAATTAGAAATCTCGCTTTAATATACTGGTAAATTTAAACAAACTGGTTTATTATAATGCTTTGCGGTCCTCTCTCTGGCCAGAGACATGGTGTCGTGTTCTTTGGCAAAACCTCTTAACTTTCTTTTCTAGAGGCATATCTCTCTTTTTCCCTTACTTTCAGTTTTTAGTTGTATATCTAGTTTGCGTCTGGAATAAATAAGTATGTATTTAACACACTTTACTCTGCCTGTAGGTGTATAAATGGGAACCGGCAAATTTAATGATGTGGGTAACCCTGCGATGGACTAGCATCGCATCCAAGAAGTATAAAAAATCCTTCAAGTCACTTCATGCTAGTCTCTGCACCTCAGTCAGGTTTTAAATACCTGATACACATCCAAAGGCAAATAGAGAGGTTAGGATATAAAGTAACAGCGATGTAAACATCTTCATCTCGGGTATCATCAGGCTGTTACACCACGATTTCTAGAATAGACAGTGGAAGATAAGTTATGACGTACTCTTAAGCCATCTAAGGAACACAGAGAAACAGGAACCTAGTCTTACATGATACTGGCAGTACGAGGTAACTAGAATATCCAGTTATCCGTGTTTTACTCTTGAAACGATTCATGATGGGAATGAATTATATTAAAGATGAAATAACAACAACAACATGATATTGAATTTATGGAGACCTGGGAAAAAACCCGAGTCCCAGATGGGATTTAAAACCGCGATGCGCGATGCGGTTACGCTCGAGACCCACGAATTGACCCTTCCTCACCATAGAGTCTCCAGTAGCTCAGTGGTTAAACTATCCGACTAGATCACGGAGTGTGGTGGGTTAAAATCCCATCTGGGACTCCGGCGGCCCGAAGGACCGCCAAGCGGAGCCCATACCCATATAGGAAAGAAAGGGAAGCCCATGAGTTGATTTTCTCAATGTTATCATGGCTAGCGGCATTGCTCGTGGAAGCGTACGCACAGCGACGACGACGGATTCGCCCAACATGCCGGCCATACTCCAAATAATAGGTTGATAAAGAACATCCATGAATACCCATGTTATGGTCAAATGACACCTCTAAAAACAAGGTATTCGATGACCAGTATGACGTGACCATATCGCGGGCTCAAGTATACAACTCATCGAGGTCACGTGTTTTTTCGAAGTTGACCGCTGACTGAATAATGGTTTTTGATTGGATCGCGGGCTCAAGTCAGATTAACTTGTTGCAAACAGGGCAGGATTGTTTGGAAGCCGGTTAACGCAAGCCCAGGATTAAAATTTATTGAAATTATAACTTTCTCCCGCTATACAAATGATTTTTGCCATTGTTAAACTCAAAACAGAAAGCCAAACAAATAAACAGAAAGCCTCACCTCAAAGTTACAAAACTTAATCAAAATTCTTCCTTTTCTTCGGTTAGCTTAATGGGGCACTGAACAACCCGGCCAAGGAGCTACGCTTTTAGGCTGGCCTAAATCTATATATTAATTTGGTCGGTAGTGTCCCAGGTTAATTTATCTCGTATCATGTGACCGGATCGTGCAAAGGGTCTATTAATGGCAGAGCTGAGTGAAATATTAAATCTTGATTTGGGAAGGTACACACAGCTCCATAGATGACTTTCCGTTAGATGCAAATACAGCGAGTGCACGAAGCTAGCCTCCTGGAATAGCCATATGAATGTTTTTCTGGTATATAACAACTTAACCGATACCAAAATGTGTAGCGTGAACGAATAAATCAACCTGCTTTCGGGCGTCGAACTAAGGGCGTGGTGTGGCTTTATGTGTCTTCTCTACACCACTATTTCTGGTTTAAAAAATAAGGTAACTCTTTGAAAGTGAATTCTTACTACAGTATTACAGAAATAGTCGTATTAGCGAAGTAAACTGAAGCATTTAACGCTAGTAACATCCTCAGTTGAACAGACTACAGACGGCCTCCTAGAAAGGAACGTATTCCAAACGCAGAGTGCAAATATTTGCTAAATTTCGTATCGCCCACATTATGTAATTCCAGTCAAAAAGACCAGATAAGCTACACAATACAAACTTACCTTTGGTATCGGACCTCGCCTCAGGGTTTGCGAAGATCTAGTGCTGTGATAAATGTATTTATACCCGCTGCGTTCTCCTCGTTGGTCATGATTCTGGTTACGCAATGTTTAACACATTTAGGCGGATTTTTCGGAGTCTGGTGTTTTTCAAGCATAAACAATTGAAAATTAGCGCTGAGAAAAAAACCAGGGTTTTTGTTTGAGATAAGATCCAACGAGAGCTTAAAAGTGCCTGACATTAACCAGCTTTTTGTTAATCAGCAAGGTGTAATCGAAAAATTTCAATGAGACTTGTGTGATGCAAGTTATGTAGGTTACACTCTCAGACAACACCAACGCGTGGATGAACACACTAAACAGTCTTCTCCCATTGGCAAGCACTTTGATTAACGAACACTGTATTGTTCAGAAAGACCTGTACAGACAATTTTTCGTTCTCAGGAAGTGCATGAATATGTTCAATTGTTTAGTGCATGAAATGCTGCTAATTAGAGAAATGACACCATTTCTTAATGTCCAGTAGGACTCAGTTCATGCAAAACTATGTGCATGGCATTGCATATGTAGCATGCGCATTGAATACATTTTATACAACTTCTCATTCCGAAAAATCCACCTAAATGTGTTATACATTGCGTAACCAAAATACCAACGAAGAGAACGCAACGAGCGAAATACATTTTTTTACACCACTAGATGTTCATCCAATAGCTACAAACGACATTAATACCATGCGCCAGTGGGAATACTCTACGATATATATTAGCGCTCAAACAATTTGCTCGCAACTCTGCGGCAGGATCCGATACCAAAGGTAAGTTTAAATTGTGTAGCTCGTATGGTCTTTTTCACTGAAATAACGCGATACGAAGTTCAGCAAATATTCGCACTGTGCGTTTTCGAATACGCTCATTTCTAGGAGGTCATCTGTAGTCTGCTAAGCGGTTAGGGCTATCAATGTAGTCTCCCCGTTTTAAGTAATAGTTTACTCTCTAGGCATGTTACTAACGCATTTTAGTAAGGCTGACTAATCCTGTCACATCGTACGGAATCAATTAGGCTAAGACGCAATCGAGTACCAAGTCCGTGCCATTAAACTATGATCAATTCAAATTATGAATAGTCTTAGTAGTCAAACACGATAGCTCGATATTCTAGTTACCTCGTACACAGCATGAAAAGTTAAATTTACGCGTTCGTAAAGATGGCGTAAAGAATGCGTAAGGATCCTCTTTACGCTTCATTACGTATGTCTTTACACATTCGTAAAGAACGTCTTTACGCATTAAAACCATAGTGCGTAAAGATTCCGGAGAGAGACTATAAAACGCAATCTTTACGCATGTTGTAAAAAGTCGTACAGATAGACATTAAAACGCAACCTTTACGCATGTTGTAAAAAGTCGTACAGATAACCTTAACAATGTTTGTAAAGGGACGAAACGGGGGTTCTTTACGCAACGTAAATTGTCGTAAATGGACTGTAAATTACATGCCCATTTTGTGGGTACTTTTATTTTGCTACGTTCGCGTTTTTTCAGGCCCTTATGTAAAAAAGAGTTTGTTCCAATACCCACGAAAGGTTACCTTTACGCGTACTGTAAAAAAGCGTATCGTATGTTTACGAACATACGATAACCTTGCGATAATTTATGATGTCTGCAAGGCGATATCATAACAAAGACGGAAGCGATCAAAAAAGCACGTTACTAAACAGTGCTAATGAAATGGCGCAATGTATGATACACGGCTCTCTGCGACCCACCCAACAGGAGCAGCAACACAATGTTACATTGTAATTCATTTTATTGCCATCACTTTAAATAGCTTTTTACAATATATACAGAAAACCAGAGTTTCAAACGGAAAAACATTATGTACATGTACATACAATCAATGTTGAGGATACGATCTGCTAACACAATCATTACAAATATTTTATATAGAGCGTTATACAACAGGTCTAATTGACATCTTTAATTTCTCTCAGTCTATTACTTGAGCCATTGTCACTGTCACTGCTTAAAAATAATGGTGACAAAAAGAGTGAAACGTATGGGAGAGGTAAATAAAACGCATTTTCATGTTACACATCCACATGCACTCAAACGAAGACATTTTCACCTTTTACGCAGTTAAATTAATTCCATAACGCCCTCCCCCTATATCTCCTGTAAATTTATGCACTTTATTCACAGGAAAAGATAAACAGTTTCAACTGGATTTAAAAAAAAAACCAAACAAACAACTTTGTTTTTTCTACACACAACAAAGAGATGCAATTACCTTATAGTTTTGCTTGTGAATTCTCACTGATTTTATAAAATAATTGCAAAAATACTTTCTGAATAAGTGAGTTAATTTAAGTCCAGGACACAATTTTGAAGAAACTCCCAATTTAAAGCAATAGCAAGTTATCACGAAAACAACACAGCACTCTTTAGTGTTTCTTAAAATTAAAGACATTCTTTAAAAGTAACTGTTGTTGTCAATTTGGATTTATTGTATTTTTGTTATAATTTAAAGAGAACCAATAAAAAAAAATCAATCTTATCATATTGCAACTTGCATGCATCAGCTGGTTATTTTGATTTGTAAAAGCCAACTAGTTGCCCACTAAAACTACATACATGTGCTTTCACTACATTCACAGTCATAACTTGCAAACTTCTTGTTTCTCACTGCTGAAAGCTATTAAGTTCAACCAGCATTGGAGAAAGGATTGTTTTCCCTCTGTCATTGGTTCCCTTTAATTTATATGATAATTTGTCTGAAACCACTAAACAAGAGGAGTCTAACCTTAAAAGGCCTGCCCATTCTTACCCAAAATTGTCAATTTACAAATTACAAGTAACCTATAATGCATACTAAGCAAAGTGTTCAACTACAGCCATCATTGGTGAAATTATTTAATTTCTAATGAAAACTCAAGTTAAACATGTACTACAGCCTACAGTATGTTCCTTTTTGTCATCCTCCCAGTCCAGGAACTTGATGGCAGACACTCGACGAGTAATTTTCTGCAAGAAAATTGGGTATTAATACATCTACATATCTTGCCAAACTGAAAAACAAGTACCCGGTAGCTTACACAAATGAAGTATTGCAACAGGACAATATTAATAATACTGTTATTGAATATTGAAGCAAAAAATTAGTGACACAAACTACTTTTCAAACAAAGAAAAAGATGAAGTACTCTTGTGTTTTGGTTATGGCATTAGAATCTGGGCTTGTATTAGCAGGAAAATAGAAATTACCAGTGTGTAGTAAACTGATCTCTACAAATAGAAGTCGATAGCTGACTATACAGTGTCAATCCTGTGTGTGGATGCAGCAGAATAGTTAATTTTGCTCAGAAACTACATGCCTTATAACAACTTGAGACTTTGCAACCAGGCTTTAATCAAAAATCTTTTCATCCAAAAATCCCAGAAAAGTTGTTAACTATGGAGTATAGGCAGTAAATGTTTTGAGGTATTCCTCTCACTCCCTTCAGTGAGGGAGGTATGGATATTTTCTGGAATTACACACAGTGTATGTCAGGATGTTCACTCAGCAAAACAAAACATCCTTATGTAGTTATTTACATGTAGTTATGCTAATGTCACAAGGGCAGGTAAAAAAAATTAAAAACCACTTGCCCACTGGGCCAGTATATAGTTTTCACTTGCCCTCATTTAAATATTATGTGCCATTGTAGCAGCTAGGATAGAAATCAGAAGGCAAATGTGCAAAATTACTACTCCACGCATTCAATCTAATGTTTCATGATAACAAGAAATTTTTGCACACTCATTGGGTGACTTTTATTGTCAATATGCAGACAGGCACATGAAGTTATAATTTATGTGATATGTCAACAAGTGAGAGCAGGCAATTTCACAATTTGTTATCGTAAAAACCAGTTGATGTCAGTTTCTCATGCATCTGTCCTGTTAATGACAATGAACGTTGTAACAACATTATTAAAGTACTCTGTGGATCTGCTCGGATATTGCCCCACGGATCCACAGGTACTATGAAAATGTTACAAAGAAATTAATCATCAATAACAATCATCAATAATTTCCCTTGCTCACTGGGCCACTGAAGTTATATTTTCACTTGCCCAAAAGCAAATTTACTTGCCCCATGGAATCGCACCTGTTTTTTTCTTTTTCTTTCCCTCTATATCATTAGTGTGACCTCGGCTTAAACAATATTTTCTGCGAACCAAGTCTTACAGTTAATCTCTTTGTGCCATAATAGCATAAAGATATAACTATAAGATTTGTATATATATAAGGGTATTGAGCCATTCATGTGAGACCTTGAAAGAACTGCTACCTGAACATTGTTGTCAAGCTGAGATTTTGAGCATCATCCCTTTCCAAAGCAATGTGCTTAAAGAACGAAGAATAATCTATTTATGCCCTTCCAAATCTGTAGTTTTTATCATCATTTACCGTTTGTCGAAACAACGTTTGCTTCGATCGAACTGACCTTTGGTTTCGATCGAATGAACTCTCGATCGAAACAACCTTCGATCGAACTGACTTGTTACCCTTAGTTTACTTTATCCTTGAAAAGGGTTACAGTCAAACTAAGTGAAGCGTACCCCTCAAGATTGCACTAATGAACTGATTATTTGAAACTTGAACCCGCTAGTCGTTTCAAGAATGCAATAATGAATTGATTATTCGCTCGTTCGATCCAAGAATACGGCTAACGGGTTCCGTTTTCGAAAAATCAATTCACTATTGCATTCTAGAAAAGACTAGTAGGTTTCAAACCTACTAGTACTAGTCGCAACAGCGAATTGATTTTTCGAAAACGGAACCCCATTAGCCGTATTCTTGGATCGAGCGAGCGGGTTCAATAGTCGAATAATCAATTCATTATTGCATTCTTGAAACGACTAGCGCGGTTCAAGTTTCAAATAATCAGTTCATTCATGCAATCTTGAGGGGTACGCTTCACTTAGTCTGACTGTAAACGTAGTCGTACAACACAACAAATTGCTGCAATCATTGAATCATTGCTTACCTGATGTTGTTGTCTCGAACGCACCGCCATATTGATGTCTTCAAGGATACCAAGGATCGCCAGGACACTGGATTTTCCAAGCCAAAGCAGAGTTCAAACAGCGAAAAATGATCAAAAGATCGATCGACTCTTGTGCTGAATTCGACATTTTCACACCTTCAAGAGGACGCCAGAATATGGCGGGAAAACTGAGAGAACCTGGTACCTAATGTGAAAAACCGCTGATAGAGGTACCGTGATGGAGGGCCAACAACTCAGTCAACAAATGATGATCATCCTCTCTTTTAACAGTTTTGTTAAAAAGATGCGTAAAAACAGTGATAACTAAGATGCTCTCCGAAAAAAACAACGCAAACACGCATTTTTATACGTTAACGCGTTCCATAAACACGCAGTAAAATCGACCGGCGTAAAGAAAGTTAAAGTTCCGTAAAGGTTGTTGCGTAAAGATCAGTAAAGAGTGTTAAAGATGCGTAAAGTATGTAAAGTGAAACAGGTCAAAATAATTACGTATTTCTTTTGAAGATGAATAAGACATAATTATTTCACTTCTTTGAGTATTTCTCTGAATAGAATTTGAAAGTTGCGAATTATATCCATGCGGATCCTTATCCTTTACGAACATTTAACATCCTTTACGCAGTCTTTACGAGTTCTGGCGTAAAGAAAGTTAAAGATCCGTAAAGGTTGTTGCGTAAAGATTGGTAAAGAATGTTAAAGGTGCGTAAAGTATGTAAAGTGAAACAGGTCAAAATAATTACGTATTTCTTTTGAAGATGAATAAGACATAATTACTTCACTTCTTTGAGTATTTCTCTGAATAGAAAGTTGCGAATTATATCCATCCAGATCCTTATCCTTTACGAACATTTACTATCCTTTACGAAGTCTTTACGCGCTCTGTAAATTTACGCATCTTTACGGAACGCGGAACTTGTCCGTAAAGAAGAGGCCTTATATTTACGGTTCTTTACGCACGAGTTAAAGATCCGTAAATTGTGGATTTCATGCTGTGGTACTGCCATTATTTACTTGTAAGACTAGGTTCCTGTTTCTCTGTGTTCCTTGGATGGCATAAGAGTACGTCATCACTTATGTTCAACTATTTATTATAGAAGTCGTTGTGTTACAACCTGATGAAACCCGAGAGGAAGATGTATACATCGCTGCCACTTTATATCCTAACCTCACTATTTGTCTTTGGATGTGTATCAGGTATTTAAAACCTCTACTGACGTGAAGTAACTAGCATGAAGTGACTAAGAGTATTTCTTTGGCCTCTTGGATACGATGCTAGTCCATCGCAGGGTTACCCACAGCATTAAATTTACCGGTTCCCATTTATACACCTAGAAGTGTGTTAAATACATACGTATTTATCCCAGAAGCAAATTACATATACAACTAAAAACTAAAAGTAAGGGAAAAACAGAGATATTCTTCTAGAAAAGAAAGTTGAGAGGCTTCGCCAAAGAGCACGACACCATGTCTCCGGCCATGGAGACGAGCGCAGTGCATTTTACTGAAACCTTTCTCTCCGGGGATCTATCAAACTGTTAATGAAGAATCATTCTCCTAATAACCAGTTTCTGTCGATTTAGCTGCAGTAAATTAAAGGGAGCAGTCTCATTGTTTAACGACGTTTAGACAAGATGTTCCTTCGGACTTCAGAAAAATTCGTACACCTCAACTTCCTGTAAAATTTCCCATTAGACGCAGTGAACAATCAACTTCTTATCAACCAAAGTCTTAATCTTTGGAAAGATTCTGACGCTTTGCAAAATCACAGCCATAGTGAATTCGCTTTTTTCTAAAATATTGCTGGTGGCGGATTTGATATGTTCCAAGACTAAGATAGTTAAGTCTGTTCATACTAAGCTTTCTTTCCTTGATTTTAATTTACACTGACCGCTCTATCAGACTATTAAAATATCTCTATTTTTTTGTTTTCTTCAGCATTGCCTAGTGTAGCCAAGCGGAATCATAATGGAATTCTACGACGGGTGCTCAAGCAGGATCCTGGAATTCTGCCGAGTGTGCCCGAACAGGATCCCGGAATTCTGGAAAACATCGAGGAGACTCTTGGTATGTTGTGCCAATAATTTTATGTTTTTAATATATATGGGCTATTAACCAAAATGTGAGGTCAACATGGCTGGATATTAGCCAAGTTCTTTCGTTGCGCGTTTATGGACCGAGACGGAGTCGAGGTCCATAAACTCGCTAAAAAAGAGGCCAATATCCAGCCATCTTGACTGAACAACCCTGGCCAATAAAGGATTTTTTTATGGCCTTCGGGAAAAAAAAAATTCTCGTGGGACACGGCGGGTAGCGCCGAGAGGGCAAAAATGGATCAATCCTCCCCCACAGGTAACCAATCAAAGCGCAGAATTTAATTCATCTTTCCCGATTGCGGAGCTATGCATCTAATAAAGATGCACATTGATTGAACTCAACCCTAATGGTACACCGGCATATCTCAGTTCATAAAAACAAAAACAAAAAAAAATAGTAATAACTTAGTATAACTATCTGACTATTGATCACCATAGCAAAGAATTTTTAGTAACAGTTGAACACTGTACAGCGCCGCAAGTGATCCGCAGACCGGAATGATCCCCAAATTGGACCGCAGTTGATCCCGAACCACAAATGCAATGATGCCCGATGTGAAACGCAATTGACCGCGCCAGAAAAATGTCAATGGCAAGGAGTTTGGTTTCCCGGATGTTTTTTTTATTTTTTTTATTTTTTATTTATTTATTTTCATCAACTAAATGATGAATTAGAAAAACATAAAGAAAATATATTCTGACAACGTAAATTTTAATTTAAACATAATAATTAATTCTCCGGACAAATTTGTCTTATTTTCGCTTGACAATTCTCAGAAAAATTACAGGAAAAAACCAAAGCTTGTAGACAGCAATACCATTTCTCAACTAGCCCGATCTACAACAATAAAAATTAGGACGTACAAGTCTTGTGTAGATTTTATTTGGATGCAATTTCCATGTTAAATAATCTGGTTTCTCGCTCAAGGCGAGAGGAACAATTAGAAAAGCAAGTGTTAACACCAACAATAACAGCGGGTTCGCGAAATGTCCACTATACATAAAGTGTGTAGCACCCAAGGTATGACCAAAAGTGCAAGCCAGCAAACAAGACACAAATTAGTTAAGTAAATGGAGATGCAGAAATTTTGAGTGAATAAACTCGCGTTACTAATTTGTTCTCAATTGTCGCTTCGACTAAATTGTTATAGAATTTTATACCTATATATAGACGAAGGCCGATTAAAAGCCATTCCGCACAACTTTTACTGTAATTATCTGAAGAACTCTTTATCATGAGAATTTAGTATTTCCCTAAAATATGGTTACTTATGACCTGCTTCTGTAATGTTGAAAATTGAAACCTCGACCTGAGGAACAAACTGTATGCCATTCCTCGTCTTCCAGCGAAAATCACTAGCGTGCCACAATGGCAATCATTTCCAGTTCGGGATCATTTGCAGTCTGGGCATCACTTGCGGTCGGGGATCATTTGCGGAACTGTACAATACTCATTTATTTTTCAACATTTGCTTATACAATTAACATTGAACTCTTTTCCAGGTGAACCTTGTACCAATGGCTGGACGCGATTTGACAACTACTGTTACTTGGTGAGTAATTCCATCAAGACTTGGGACCAGGCTCAAGAGTACTGCCAATCCCTGGGCGCAGGACTGGTCAAGATTAACAACCCTAAAGAGAACGAGTTTGTCCTGAATCTCGTCACCAAGAAAGCTCCATCACTAAAACAGGTTTGGATTGGGTTGAAATGGTCTACAAACAATTTCTACTGGTACGATCACTCGGTTCCAGTGTACACGAACTGGGCAAAAAATGAACCTAATGGGAAAGCGAAAGAACCATGTGGACAAATGTGGATGGATCGGCACTCGGACTCTCTTCCCATCAGAGCAGCTGGTAAATGGAATGATATTAGATGTCAAGTGACCTCAGACTTTCCAAATGGCATTGTCTGCGAGAAGCTTCCCTAGTTGACGAAACTAATGAACCAAAAGCCGCAAGTACACATGAGATGACAGACATGACACTCCCCTAATACTTGGAATCTTGTTTAAGAGACATTATAAAATGCAACTAAGTGGAAATAATAGTTAACGACATTATGCAGAAAAAATAGCGGCTTGGCAATAAAATTTTCAATGCATCCTTTGTTAAGTACTTTTTTAAGCGACTTAATTTTAGTGCCGCTTACTTCCCAAAGTCAATACATGGAAAACACAAACTCAGAATTTTCCGAGTTTCGTGATCTAGTCGGATGCGCGATGCGCTAACCACTGAGCTACTGGATACTCTATGCTCAGCAACGATGAATTATGGCTTATTTTCAGCGATCAATTTTCATCGATCAACAAAGTATTACATCCCCTTTGACTAAGATGAATCCATCAGCAACTCCTAGGGAATTTACTCTTGGTGGTTAATTTATTTTTGAGGCTACACTAGAATTTTTGCAAGAATCTTTCTATTCAGATCAAAAGCGTTGAGTTTGAGACGTTATAAACATAAAAACCAGATCCTTCTCAGACTAAGATCATTTTTATTTTTTTCCTACTTGTTCTCCAGTTGTTTCATATAATACTCCGAAAAGATACTCCAACACTCTTTTAGAGTACAATAAGAAAAAACTGAAACATTTAAAACATCTTAGTAAATGTTCAACTCAACCAAGCCCATGAAATGTTCATTTCCCATGATCTCAAAATTGTAATGTTCTTCCCAAAAAGAGTTCGCGGAAGTATCGCCATATAGAACTTTATAATGAGTAAAAGCCTTTGAATTGACGAGACCACACAAAAGAGACAACAATTTTTGAAAAGCTAAACGGATATAGTAAAGGAAAAACAAATGTGTATTATTTGCAGTTTCAAACAGATGTATTTTGTAAGGATTTGTAAGGTTTCGCTGATAACATTGGAGTAAGTTCATTATGTATGACTCTTGTACGTTAACTGTAGAAGCAGTTGCGGCGTACTTGCAGGTACGATGAATCGGTAGGGGCTACTAGGACATTTAAGATTTTGTAAGTTACGCAAAAGCCTACTTAGCTTGAAGGCGTCTCTTTCAACTTTGTTTTATCTGTTACTGCCGTCGGTTACTGAACTAGCGAGTGCCCCTGCTTCGACTGCTGAATCATGCAGGAAGAAAATATCTTTCGGTATTTCGCGGGTAAAAGAGTTTTTCCAATCGCTCCAAAAAAAACAATATACACTTATAAATTTTAATCTGATTGCTTTTTTTGGAAGTATAATGTTCATTTCATGGGTATTAATATTTTTTTTACGAATGCAAGGTGATGAGGACTTTTAAATTTTTGAGTTACATAAACATCTGGCCCCGGTTGTTCAAAGGCTGGATAACGCTATCCACCGGATAAATCACTATCCAGCGGGTAGCGTGGTTTGTTTTGTCAATACTTATCCGCTGGATAGTGATTTATTCAGTGGATAGGGTTATCCAGCCTTTGAACAACCGGGGCCAGATGTATTAAATGCAATAGAAACCAGAGCAGTGATCAGTTAAATTATTACAACTAAAGACTGGTAAACTGAGGCAACACGCGCAGGCGTAGTAAGGTGTTGACAATTAGTGGCATTTATTGGGAAAATTTGCAAAGGGCCGACTACATGAATTGTTTCGTGTACTGAATCAAACCTACAAATCGCTTACGACTATTGTGTGGGTCAAAGAAAATGACGTTGGGTTTTAAAACATGTTCTAAAAGGCTGCGACAATCGTAGCCGAAATCGATAGAAAATGACGTATTTTGTGAGAAATTTCTACTGAGTAGGGGATGAAAGTGAACTTTTTTTTCTTCAAAATGGCTGACGAAGTTGTTGTTTTCAGACTGGTTCTGACAATGTCATTTCTCGAAAAGTACTGAACGGATTAAGGTAGCTGAACACAGTTTTTAACACCTGTGTTTTATTCACCTTTTTCTCCAAAACCCTTGATTCTTTGGTCACCAAAAATGGCAGCAAGAAAGTTAACAAATGGTCAAAAATGCCCTTTATAGTTTTTCGTCTAGCGCGCTTAATTTTCACGGGCCAAACTAGCCGTTTAGATATGATATACCCATAGCATAGTTCTTGTTTCAGAACCTTTTGTTTGTCGAGAGTTTCGCATTCTAGAAGAATCATAGCGAATATTTGCTAAACTTCGTATCGCCCATATATATAATGGGATTTCAGTGGAAGAGACCAGATAAACTACACAGTCGAACTTACCTTTGGTATCGGACCCCGCCACAGAGTTTGTGAGCAAACTGTTTGCGCCCTAATCTATCTTCAAGTATTTCCACTGTCGACATTAATGTGGTCTGCAACTATTAAACAAAGATCTAGTGTTATGATAAATGTATTTGTCAGTGTCTTGAAGATAATCTGCTCGCCACTGACAAATCACGATATTTTGCTCAACCT
This sequence comes from Platygyra sinensis, assembly GCA_019787425.1. NCBI lineage: Eukaryota > Metazoa > Cnidaria > Anthozoa > Scleractinia > Merulinidae > Platygyra > Platygyra sinensis. The sequence continues at coordinate 48,676 of JAHPZR010003942.1, forward strand.
CGTGCAGTAATTGTTATTATCATTCTACGCATGGTTTTCTTCCTTTCCATTGGCCGAGAGCCCACCACGTCACCTGCAAGTTACTCCCTACAAATAATGGTCTGCTCATCCGTAGTACCGTTTAAACGTGTTTTCCTGCAAAAAATATTCTGCTCATGCGTAATTGGAACCACGTTCTCGAGATAAAAATGGCAGATCGCTTCCCTGAGCTGCCAGGAAGTGATTAAAATATGTGAATTATGCGTGTGGTTCTAACCAATCAGAAACGGGGAAATATTTTGAATGAATAATAATTAACAATTATTGAACTCGGTTATCGTAAAATAATGTGATTTGTCAGTGTCTCGCCGATTTATTATTTGCCTCAGCCTTCGGCTTCGGCAAATAATTAATCTACTCGCCTCTCACAATTCACGATATTTTGCTCAACCTCGTCCAATAATTGTTAATTATTATTCATTCAAAATATTTCCCCGTTACTGATTGACTAAAACCACACGCATAATGCACCATAGCCAGCTGCTGTTGACGGGTGTTACTAAACGGAGTAACGAAGTAACGAGTAACGAGTAACGAAGTAACGGAAAACCGAGTAACGAGAAAAAATTTCGAACGGTCAAAAATTCTCAAATCTTTTTAAAAATATGTAGAATCGATTAAAATCGTTTTTTAGTACTGATATATAAATAGGAACTACAAAACCAATTCACAAAGCAAGCTTGACGACCCATAAGCTGAAAACATTTGTGTCTTGATACCCGGCAGCCGGAAGTCTTATTTACTACAATATGACCGGTAGTCTCAAATTTCCACGGAAAATCTCGTCTAATCGTTCTTTAAACTGTAGATCTTTGCTTAGAAATGTCAAGCGATTTCAATTATATAACTTTGGCTCTGTGGTTGATTAAATTTTCGAGCTTGATAGTCATAGAATAATTTCTGCAAAAATTGAATTTGGAACCCTGAAATTTATTGAAGTTGGTGAGTATTCGATATTTGTTCAGAAATGCGAAGCGATTCTAAATTATGTTTTGGTTTTGCACAAATTGTACGAACCTTGTGTCACTCGGCAGTCAGAAGTTCTTCCCACTTTCCACCAAAATTTCCCCTTGAACCTGCTGAGATGTCGGTGTAGAAATACCAAGCGTTTTTTGGCCTCAATAATTGCCTCGGCAAACTAGTACAATTGTACAAATAGCTATAATAAAACGCTTCAGCGTTCGGTGACGAAAGTCCGGTGTAACACTTCAGTTGCGTGACAAAGAGTTTTCGCACCAAAAGGAAGTAAGCGTTGAAAGCGACGAAGTTCTACTGTGAGCTAAACCTTAGCTAAACCTTTTTATAATCGCTTCGCTTTTCTGAAAAAATATCGAATACTCTCACAGTGTTCCAACTTTAATCAGTTTGTAGAAATTAGTTTATGAGAGCGACTGAGCGACGAAACTTCAAGATCTTCTAGTATGCCCAGGCACGACAATTTCCTCCACAACAAAGCCAAAATTACAATTGAAATCACTTGACATTTCTAAACAAGATCTTTATGAACGATTGGGTGAGTTTTTCCGTGGAAATTCTAGAACAATTCCAGACTGCCGGGTAAGTAGTATTAAAAGCACTTCCCGGCTGCCAGGTATCTAGGCAGACTAGACACAATGTAAAATGAAAACTCCGTTGCCGTAGTCTCAGAACAGCAGTGCATGACCTTCTGGACCTTCCGTCTCTTCCGTCCTGAAATGTGAAATAAATTCCCATAATCATCATAACCTTGAAAACAGCCGAAAAGACTTCTTTCTACTGGTGATTATCGTAAGTTGATGTCTGCTAGCTCTGAAGACGGAACTCAGCTATTCGACCTCAGCGACCGTCAGGTGATAGATTTACCTCCACGACCTGACCTGACGAACATTATATTAAACTCTTGGTCTTCGGCCATCGTAACTTGATTAAAAAGATAAAACAAACAGCGGCGATAAACATATTGAAAACTTTCATTTTATAATCTTGACGTTTCGTATGCTAGTCAACATACATTTTCAAAAGAATAACGGTTACAAATTTTTTGAAAAGCTATTTATACTGTATAAATGGGGGTCTGGAACCTAGACAGAAAACAACTGCAATTAATAGAAATTTAAGACGTTTCAAACGGAAACTGTCTGTAAAGGGACAATGAAAAGGCTTTCTAATAGAGTAAAAGCTTTTCACTGCTGACATTGGCATTCAAAGCTGGCTGTAACTCTTGTATAAACAAGGTCTCCTTAACTTTACAATGGTAGTCAGTCTTGCCAGATGCCAAAATGTCAAAATGGTCCCAGTTGATGTTGTGGCCAGTTGTTTTAACGTGATCAGCAATTGCAGAAGAGTGATCGTGTTTCGAAAGGGCCTTGAAATGTTCCGTTTTCCGGTCGTGAAGTCTTCGCTTCTTTTTCCCAATGTAAAAATCTTTGCAGTCCCAGCAGTTAGCTTTGTAAATGACTTTGGATAATTGTGATCGGTTGAGTCGGTCTTTGTATGGGAAGAAGGATTTGATGCGTCGGGTGTTTTGAAAAATAACTTTAACATTAACAAAAGAGTAGAAACGATTAACACAAGATTTAAGACGCTTAGTAATGAGGTTGCTATGGAGACCTATATAAGGTAATAAAATAATAACATCTTTCTTGGGAACCGTTGCAACGGGTTCCTTTGGCTTATTCTTGTTCTTGTTCAGGACATCATTGATATTAAAAGTGATGATGCCCTGAGGGTAGCCATTTTGCAGCAAAAGCCTTTTGAGATCCTCGACAGCGGATTGTAACAATGAAGCAGTGGAGCAAATACGGAAGCATCGATAGGTTAGCGTGCGGATAAGATTGATTTTGTATTTGCGCGGTGTAAATGAGTCCCATTTAGTATAGAGTCCAGTAAATGTCTTCTTCCGGTAAACAGATGTGACAAAAGTGTTGTTTGGGCAGCGTTTCACAAGAATGTCCAAAAACGGAATCTCTTCTGCTTGTTCAAATTCAATAGTGAATTTGATGCTATTGTGACTACCATTGTAAAGTTAAGGAGACCTTGTTTATACAAGAGTTACAGCCAGCTTTGAATACCAATGTCAGCAGTGAAAAGCTTTTACTCTATTAGAAAGCCTTTTCATTGTCCCTTTACAGACAGTTTCCGTTTGAAACGTCTTAAATTTCTATTAATTGCAGTTGTTTTCTGTCTAGGTTCCAGACCCCCATTTATACAGTATAAATAGCTTTTCAAAAAATTTGTAACCGTTATTCTTTTGAAAATGTATGTTGACTAGCATACGAAACGTCAAGATTATAAAATGAAAGTTTTCAATATGTTTATCACCGCTGTTTGTTTTATCTTTTTAACATTATATTAATTTCGGGATTAATTTGAGCCGCTGTAGTCTTGAGCATTGGCCTTAAATCTTAGAGTTTTAAACTTGGGCTGCTTAGCTTTGCGTATAATTTTGAAAACCTTGGCGAACGAAAGAAAAAATTTATACTATCGGGTCCTTTCTACGGCGTGGAATCAGGTGAACATGGAATGATATAGGTGGATGTTACATGAATAAAAACAAAGCGAAACGCCTTTCCGTGCCTTGGCAAACATGCTTCTGAGGTCTTTAATTTAATTATTACTTTTTCAAACCATTTTACGCATTTAAAAACGATTTTGAAATTTTTGACCCTTTCAATTTTTTACCCGTTACTCGGTTTCTCGTTACTTCGTTACTCGTTACTCGTTACTTCGTTACTCTGTTTAGTAACACCCGCTGTTGACCAAATATTGAACCATTGACCGAGAAAACCTGGGGACAAGGTCGTGTTG
>JAHPZR010003942.1:62500-65000 GCA_019787425.1 Platygyra sinensis
CCTCTCGCAGTTGCGGAAATAGTCACCCTTTTGTGCAAAAGTGACTTTTTCGAACGGTTTTCTGTTCTTTTTGCTGGGGTTATAAAAAGGAAGTAGTAATTAGGCACAAAAATTATCGCATAAAACAGGTCTTAAATCCGACTGTACATAATCCAGCTTTTTCCCCGTATTGCACGATGCCATCAAATTCATTCCTTGATCAATGAAAATCCACTTCCAAAACCAAATGCAAAGATATCTCTCAGATTCTAGGCTTCCTGCCTGTGTTTAAAGTGAAAGCAATTATAAGCATCACTCTCGCAGCTTTTAATACGTTTCATCCGCTCAATGATTATTTTCAACATACCTGCCGATTTTCAGCCAATTCCGTTTGAAGACACGCGTAAACGAACTAAAAATGTTCATCCTTATATGCAGTTTTGTTTTATCGAGAAAAAGACGAAAATCCTTTTGTGAGATCGGTATGATTAGGTGTTAAAAATCCCCTCCGCGCTGACAGATGTCGGCATAGGTCAGTTTACCAAAATAATGGGTCATAACAACTTGAAATAAACAGACGTCTACGTTGCAGTGAAATCGTCCGAGAAGCGAAAAACTACTTAGGTTTTTAACAGGTTTGTATTTAAACTGCCGTGATTATTTCGTCGGCGGCAATGGTATTATGTTGTTCGAGTTTAGACTTCTTCGTTCTCCAGACATTTTCTGAAACCATATATGCCTCGTGAAGCCAAAAAGAGGAGGTTTCGAGGTCTATATCGTCTACATATACATATGTGCTTGACTCAATCTCTCGTTGTGGAAGTTTTGGATTTGCGTCCGTTCTCCAGCAATATCGTGCGACTAGCACTTGTTGTATTTTGACGTCCAGCTTCATTGGCGGGATTATGTGTCCTCGAGTTCCTTCAACAATTCTTCTAAGTTTCAAACAATGCGACCCCCAGTCGCTCAGATCAGGAGGCAAAGATCTTGTTTAAATCTTGCTCGACGCTGAACTTGCTGATTCCACCAGATTTTCGCCTTTTCGACTTGTTCGGAGACGAAAATGGGCAAGAAGTTTTCTTGCGAGTTTTCGTCCTGACATAAAGAAAATTTGACAAGAACGAAAGCTTGACTTGCGATGAAACAACCAGATCGAGAACGGTTCGCGTGCGCAAATAAAATATCACATCGCAATTCGCATTACATGTGACAACTGGCGGTGAATTTTAATTAGAGCTGTCAACGCGCCGTAAGAGGTTTAATGATATTCAAAAGCAGTTTTCCTCTTTATCGTAAAAAGTAAAAAAGCTTTCTTCTCCATTTTTTTCTGCAAATTATTTTCTCAGTCTTTTCAATTTGGACAGCGAAAAAAAGATTTTTCACATTTTTCTTAAAAATCCACCTACCATGATACCTTAAGAAAACGCTGGTGTTTGACTGTTTATATATAGTCCATTTATTTTGACTTCAGAAGTCTCCTAAGTTTTCAAAACAAAATTTTAATTTACTCTCTATAAAGAGCTTTTACTGTTTTAAATACTACAAATCTTAAACTGAGGAAGTTCCACTCTTAGTTTAGGTACATGTAAGTAGCGACTGGCGTTTATTGCAACTAAAGTGCAGTGGACACTGCCGTTTTGTTTTTTTAAGGACTTTAAAACATTATTTCAAATGTTTCATCTCTGAAAGTTTGTTCTAATTCTGCCTCTATGTTTTTCAGTGCTTAGAACGTGGGAGGGGATAGATTTGTTGAATATGTACTATGTTATATCATCAGTCAAGTGTTTATCAGGAAACTGTGTTTAAAAGAAAGGAGTTTGCCTCGGGCATCTCTGTTTTTAGTTGACAGCACGATTGCCCGCTATGGCCAAGTTAATGTTAAACTCTCACATTCTGATAAACAAATATGAGAATGCAGCATACCTCAAGAGCAACGCTTCCAAATTTCAAGGTTCTGGCGTAGCCCACCCGTTATGACAATGAAAGGCGGTCTTCCGCTTTCTTAGTGCTCCATATAACGAGAAATTTCAACTGGTAATTGTAATTTTGGCAAGCTAGAAATTAATAGCAATTCCTCTTACGGCTGCAGAAATATGCCCTATCTTTACAACAAGTTACGGTTTTTTTTTTTTGAAAAAATTAGATGTTCCAAACGCTGAAACTCAGCTTACTCTTTTCTCTATTTTCAAGGGCGTAGTGAGAATTCGAAAGAAATTAATAACAATTCCTCTAACAGCTGCAGAAATATACACCATCTTTGCAACAAGTTATGGTTTTCAAAAAACTTGATGTTCCAAACGCTTTAAGCTATCTTTCTCTATTTTCTATTTTCAAAGGCTTAGTGAAAAAAGAAATGCCGACAAGTACGTACTCTTTTCTTCTCAACCACGAAGTTACTCTATAGAAGAGGTCTTTCATTTATCCATCGCAAGTGCTGTCAGTTTATCGAGTATATTAATGTTCCAAAATAACGGATTTTGAGAAAAGACACAAGTGAACATCTGCCTCAGGCAATGCATTT
>JAHPZR010003947.1:0-15000 GCA_019787425.1 Platygyra sinensis
TAAAATACAATAACATGCATTCAAAATCCATACGGCGAGAAAAAAATTAATTTATGAAGTAGGTAGTTTGACCGCAACTTTGTGGTTTTGCGTCATTTCTGGTCCATCTCGCAAACACAATATCGAATATGTTGTTTATCTGAACTGATTATTAATGAGAGACTATAAACTGCAAGGGACCGCATACGATAAACGCTGCCAACGTAGGATCTTGTAGATCCTACGTTGGCAGCGTTTATCGTATGCGGTCCCTTGCAGTTTATAGTCTCTCATTTATGAATTTTCGGACCGTAGGTCTTTTTAGATCCGATACGCTGCGTTTTTTTTAAGCATGGTATTGGCCATGAGTTTGAATGTTTAGGTTGGCTTTGTCTAGCCACATTTAATTTTTGCTTTTCGAGACACCAATAGTGACACTTTGGTCTTCTTGCGCTCCGAAACACGTGATGTGGCAACGCGTGTTTCGGAGCGCAAGTGAGTTCAAAGTACGGAACTTGATATAGTGAACGGGTCATTTTGCAATTTATGTGCGTTGGCTCTTGGCTGGCGTTACATATCTTCGCTACACTGTGCTGACGAGCTCCAACAAGAGCGAAACAGCTGTCCACAGTTGCGATCCTGCTTTATCGGTTCTGGTCATGTTGGTGTCTCGAAACGTTTTTCACGTAGTATCAGCCTTGCAGTTTATTGCCTTTATGATTATTAATATTACTATATGACTGTACAAAAAATAATGACTTCATTGTGGTTGGCTGAGAGCAGACCACAGGCGTTAATTTTTTATTCACATTGCAGTGCAAATTAGGTAAAGGCCCTAGTTCTTTTGGGGGAATTGGGCAATTCAGTTATGGGGCACTTGATGAATTTTTTTTTCTCGTTTTTAGGCCCTACATGACTTTTTTTAGTAGACAATAGCTTGTGAAGAAGTTCTTTCAGTCAAACATAAGGCCAGCCGAAATCTTGTCCTAAAGCTGCCAGGTTGTCCCAGCCTTGCCGTAGTCTTTGACTTATCGTCGTTTGGCTGACCTTGCACGATTCTTATTCCATATTTTTTTGCTGTGCGGGAATTTACTTTGAAGAATTGGATTACCCTCCCCCATCAAGAAAATAATGGTCCGTTCCTTTATTAACGCTCGCACGTTCGTAACCGATAGTCAGTCATGTAATAAATTAGTTATCACTGAGAGAATATCCAAATATCACTCGTAGCGTACCCGGTAGATTCTTAATTATACAAGTGACGTTGATGACTAGTAGAAACAAATCATACTTTCCGGGCAACCAGCCATTTCTTATAAGAAATCGGAGGACTTCTAGCTATCAGTTCCAAACAAACGGTTAGGGAGACAAGAGGTTTTAAAAGTGTTGAGGTATATCATTCTTACGTCAGCTATCTCAACGTAAGTATCTGTCTGCATGTTGCCGTATGATATAGAAATGTATCTGTGGTAAACTAGTAAACAAAATCAGATGTCATGTTTATTTTTTGATATTCCACAAATGTTGACACTTTTAAGTAGACAACCAATTGACAAAAGTTACATCAAAATCTTCAAACAAACCCTTTTTTATAAGGGCACAATAATACACCAAGTAATTATATATATCGAATTTCGTATTGCTCCCAACTACTGTACATGTTTGATTCGAAAAGCCCCAATTTACGTTCTTAAGGTTAAGAATTGCTCATATATAAAACGCCGTTCATTTCTATTTAGAATACAGAAAGGAACCTGCGTGTGCTCTCATTGGTCAAAAACTCATGTTTTATCAGAGTATAAAACATGTAGAAAAAGCGTGTTTTATTGTTTTGCGCATGTAAAATCCATATCATAAATTAAAGCAAATGAAGAAGGCTAAGTCGTGTGTATTACACTGTCACTCCAGACATTTGGGAACACTCGAGAAATGTAGGAAACACTCGCCTAATTTCCCTCGTGTTCTCCAAATGCCCGTCGTGTTTTATCATGCACAGTGTAATACACGGCTCAGACTTCTTTATTTTTTAAATATATTTTTACATTTTCGAGCAAGCGTAAATAAGCAGAGTCAAACAGAATTAAGCGAAGAATATTTAAAAATTTGGACAATTTGAGTTTCCTTCTGGAGATGTTTAGAGCAAAGTTCTAGTTTCTGTGGAATTAAGTTTACGATCAGTCCAATATTTTTAAGGGCCGGGCGGGCATCTTGAACATATTTCTCAAAGTCGATCAGTGTTATGACTGCTTTGGCATAATGAAATATAAAAGTTTCCGGTGAAAACGGTATTTATGGTGTATTCTAACGAAGCCAGCGTATCTAGTAGTTGAGTGCGAGCCTGACCATTTGGCTGTTCACACAACGCGGTCAAGGAGTTTAACTCGAGACTACCGAGAACAAATCCATATAGCGGTAGGAAAGGATTTGAACCAGGGACTTCAAGATTAGCTAAAAGGTAAATTCATATTTCATTACAAATATTAAAAATTAAAACTGTGCAAGTCACAAAACTGTACTGAAAATGATGAATGTCTTTGATACCAGGAGCATAAAAATCAATCAAGTTCTTCTAAAAACTATATACACCTTCTTTTTTCTTTAAAAGATTGGGTATCAGTGAGTTCCAAAGACGGTCTTTTTCGCGCTCTCTCGGATTCTCGTTTAAACGAAGACAGGCCAGGTTTATAACCACGAACTGGTCATTTTGATTTATTTCTGCTAGACAGATCCAGATCCAAGTTGAGTATATGTTGCTCGATTGAGTATCTAATGAATTGAGATTGAGTAGCAAAAACTCTTACCTCCCTTATGGTCATTAACGAGTTAATAAATGTAGAGAAAACAAAGGAATTTTAATCAAACTTAACGAAACGGGCTTTTGATGGCGTATACTAAATATGAAATATATTCCACCCACATCTAAGAAGAGGTTATCCGAAAGCATCAGTTGTTCTAGCTATCAGGCCCAAACTAGCCTGCAGTGCAGGCGTTTCGTTTTGGAGCGCCTGATCGTAAATTCGCCGCCATATTGGCTTCTTCTTTCAGCCTAACTCCCACTCCCTAAGACGCATTTTTGTCTCTCCCCAAGCCTCCTCCGACTGAGTTTGAATCCAAGATGGCGCTCGCTTGATCAAACTCGCAGCCTCGCTCGCCAAAATACGCCTGCATTGCAGGCTAGTCCCAAACCACAAAAGGCTAGGGACAGAAGACTGAGGTTTAAAAAATATCGAAGTATATCATTCTAATATCAGCTATCTAAACGTAAGTATTTGTCTGCATCTGCCGTATGATAATAAAATGTTTGGTACACGAGTAGAAGAGTGATAACGTAATTCTTTTGTTTTTTTTCTTTATTATTATTTTCAACAAAATGTTGCGACCGTTTAAGGTATCAGTGTACCCAAATGACAACATTGCGTAGTCGCTGCTTCACGATGACACGTTTCATAAAACGCCCAATAAAGTATATATTTTCTGAAAGCTTAATAATTGCAGATTGCGATTGTTACTTGAGATAAGGCAAGAAATAAAACCCTTTCCTAAAATAGCGATCATTTCCCAAAAGTATGTAGTTTCACAAATTGAGTTCGTTTCCGGTCAGAATTTTCCGGGAGAAAACGAGCGACATCGCTACGTTTTCTTCACACCTTGATCTAAAAAACGGTGTCGGGGAATTTTGATTACTTGTCTGGTTTGTTTTTTATTCGCTGTTAAACTTTAAGTTTTTAGAAAACACGCATTACCTTTGCTTAAATACTCATTACTTTCGAAGGAGGCTAAAAATAAAAATTCCCGGCACCGTTTTTTTGCCACATTACCTGGCAACACTCTTGCCAAATTTTAGCGAAAAAGGATGAAAACTCGCTGTAAACGAACTGGAAACGTGTTCTTCATTCGTTGGAATTCCAGTTTTGAGAAATAAAGCAAAATGTACTTTAGGGCGTTTTTCCGGTGTAGGGAGATTAGATCTCAAAACGTGTGAAAAGTAATTACCTGTTGATCGATAAAGTGAGGGCTCCTCTTGCTTAGACAGTAGAGCTCGCATTTACAAATCAACCTGCAAAGAGGCCTCAAATGCTGTTTCTGGCGGGAAATACCAACAAAGCTCTCTGTTACGCCCCTACACTCGCTGTTTTGGACACATTGAATGCAATAACGTCACGATGCCGAAGGCCAAAACTAAGGGATTTAAAATTCGCGATGGAGAAAGCAACGGAAATTTGAAAGGCGAATCCGCAAAAGAAACCATGCTTTGGGAAATGCCGGAGAGTATCAGGGTAAGACCGCCTTTCATTAGTAGTTTTACTGTGTACATTAGTTGGCTATTCAGAATGTCAGCGAAGTGCGTGCGTAACCTCGGCCGAACAATCGGCGGTGTATCACCAAAAAGGATATTGTAACAGTTTTTCACTCCGTAAAGGCGGCCAGGATCGGCGTTTTCTGAATCTTCCACAAATGGGGACAATAACTACGGTGAATCTTCTATAATAATAATGACATGGCGCCATAAAATGCTGGGATATATTTTGTGAAAACTGAGAGCCTCGAAGGCGAACTGCTCTCAAAAGGAGCAGCTGCCATTCAAAACTGTTTATAAAACACGGCAGCGCGTATTTGGGAATAGAGGACAAATGTAAATGGACGGTTAGCAGTCGAATGGTTTTTCCGTGAGTATTTTGAAACGATCGGAAGCAGAGTTAAAAGAAGATGGTCAATGGAGTGGCCAGGTTGCACAAAGCAGTACATTGGGAGACAAAACGCCAGCTACACGAACGCTTTGGCGCACATCGTCGTTCGATCCAGAATCACCATCAGCTCATCAAGCCCCCTCCTGTTTCTACACATTTTAACCAACCTGGCCACTCCATTGACCATCTTCTTTTAACTCCCTTGGAACTCATTCACAGCAAGCGTGACTCCGTACGAAAAGCACGTATAAACAAGGCAATGACACCTGAGCCGCTTGGTATCAATAGACACGATGAACAAAATTAGCTACTTTTTAACCTATCATAGCTTCTTATTTTATATTTCAAATCTCTTATATGTAACGGTCATTTTGTATTTTTTGCATTCATTTTCTTTTAGCCCCCTTAGAAGGTTTGTTTTTCAAACCGAAATATCGGGCAATTACACTGTACTTGTTTTAATTTCATTGCTATTTTATTTCTTTTCCTCTCTTCGCCGTGGGGATCAGCCTACCGATTTTTGCATAGTATTTTTTTCAGGAAAGCTTTACACTATTGGTTAATCAGTTACTTAGTTCTTTAGGTGGGTAGTTAGTTGTTTGTCGGTTAGTAAGTTTTTATTAGAAGGTTCAACTCGATATCTCACGAGTGACCGCAGCGAACGAGTGAGATCACAGATAGCCCAAGCTCACTATTTGAGCATATATTAATATCGAAGAGTGCGGCTTAGGAAAGCAATGTTCGACAACTGATATGATTATGTAAGAGATCGACCATCAGGCCTTATCCACTATATGGGAGTTCGGTTGTAAAGTTAATAATTAATCATTCTTCGTTATAAGAGTTTGTATGGAGAATATTCCTGTTGCTTATAAATGTATGAATTTCGCAATAAAGTTTTCCTTTTAACTCACCGAGAACTCAGCAGCGAGAGAAGCCTTGAACTGCATCTAGGAGGCCTAAAACACTACAAAATCACAAGAAATGACAAAAAGACAACATCGCTGAACTTGATTGTTAATTATTATTGTTATGTACCTGGTATATTATATATATACAAACCCTCGTATCGTTCTCGGCTACGGTTTGATTCTGAACGGCCCATATAGCTAATATTTACAGGTAGTCAAGTTTGTAAGCATCACGCATTCAAATTGCCGTTCATTTTCGCCGAAAAAATGCATTCAAGGGTAATAAAGCAGAGTCAAAAAGATTTCGCAACGAAAATGCATGCGGTTTTACAATTTGGACCGACAATGTTTTGAGAGTTTACTGTTGGAGATATTAGGTACAGTTTCCATGCATGTGAAATTGAAGTTATAACGATCAGCTCCTGATAGTCAATGTTCATTTTGCGAGGCCAGGCGAGTATCTTCAACACTGATATTTCTGGAGTCGTTCGTTATGGCTGGTTATATGGCATAACGAAATGATAAAAGTTGCACACGAACACTATGTATTTATGGCGTCTGCTGAGGAGACCGAGTGATTTAAGGTTTAGTATGCAACACTCTGAATCTAGTGGCCCAAGTGAAGTCCTAATCGGGGTCATCATGTTGTACCCTTGAACATGAGACACTTCAGTACTTTCACAATGCCTTTCTTCACTCAGCAGGAGAGAGGGCTAACGCAGGCTGCCCGCAATGGACTAGAATCCCTTCCACAAAGAGTAGCAAAACTCTAAGTCGCTTCATGGAAGTCGTGGAGTTAAAACACTCATAGATGTAACCTGTAGTTTCTTGCCGGGAAGGCATCCTTAACTAAATGCATGATTACACACTGTACCGTGAACTAAGGTTTGTAGTGGAAGGTCCCACAAACTCTTATAGCCGTTTTGGAATGTTTTTATTCTATAAATTAATCATGACCAATAAAGGTGCAGATTTGGACTTATAGGTCATGCCCGATAATTTACTAACGACCTGGAACACACTTTGTAACCGACGAAGACGATATTTAAGTCTGATCGACTGAAACATGTATTACAAATTGAAAAACCTGCTAATAAGGCTTTTTTTTAAGACGGATCGTGATTTATTTGCCGTTTCCTCGACCATTTGATCCTTAATTATAAGTAGCAAAAGCCCTTGCGTTCTTGACGCGGCAACTTGCTTTTCACTTCATGGCAGACGCAGAACATAGTCGCTGAAGCATAAAGCAATCACTTCTTAATAGCTAGTGATATTATATAAACATTTCCTTGACACGTGGGAAGCAGGTGGAACGCGTTTCCAAGTTCATGATGATCAAAGCAAAAATCTTTGCGACTTTAATTAATTCACCTGCATGCTGATGATCTACTGCACAAAAACACACGTGATGGACTCATGTCATTGCGAAGTCTACTGATTAAACGACCTTTCACTTAAATCAGTCGTAATCTGTTTCTTTATTGTCTTTTTGACATTTCGTACTGCCTGAAGTCCATTTCTGGCTATTCCTGATAAACCTTTAACAAAATTTCCTTATCAATAAATATAATGTAAAATTGGCTTACGATGCAGTCAATCTTTTTCATCACTGCCATCGTATTTTTCTAGGAGACTATTTTTTCTTCCGTCATTTGTATCGCCTTTCCACATATCTCACAATGGCTTTTGCTTGCTTATTTGGGAAGCTTTGCACGGCTGGCTGACCGTTTCTTCTTTCACTGTGTGGGTATTTCAAGCGGGTATTTGTCAACTTTGCATATTTGATAGGAGTTTCAGTGCTACTGTAGTAGAAGATTGGCACTTGGAGTAGAGGTAATGCGAAAGTTCTCTAATAAAGACATTAATGAAGGAACTAGAGCTAAAACATTTCGGAGATAACAGCCTACAGCTCACAATGACCAACCTCCGCCCAGCAAAAGGGGCGCTATTCATGGATATTAATTAAAGATGATGGACAACATTGAATATATTGGCTCCATTTTCTTAATTACAAATGAAAAGCCCACTTGAATAAAATATCCGCCGGCCGCCTGAAGGCAGCGACTGAGATGAACTTTTAGCCAACACAGTCCTTGCTTAGTTTGGGGGTCGAATCTTCACAATCAAAAATGTTACCACTACAGAGCGTTACTCAAAATGTAACGCAAGGCGGTGTATGCAATGACTGATATAACTGAACAGCTACTCCAGCATTGAGAATTTGCTGAAATAGACCTTCGTGATACGATAACAATTGAGACTTTACGTCACTGGGCGATTCAAGTGCCATCCTAACCACAAACAAAGTTATTTCAGTGCTGGTCGCTAGATTGAGTTAATTACTGATCAATGCGTCAGATTAATTAATGCGTCGAAATATAAACTCCTAACTCCCTTTTGGTCATTAACGTGTTTACAAATTTACAGTGAACAAAAGAAGTTCTGAACAAACACAAGGAAACGAGCTTTTAATGATGTACTTAAATATATTGGGCCCGTTTCTAAGATGAATTGATTTGAACGCATGAGTTCTTCAACCGATTTAGATACAAACATGTAGTGTTTAGTCGACGATGAACTAAAAGATTCCAAGTTTGAATATTTTTGTTAAATTTATCAGGAAATACAAAGGTACAGATTTACCCTTGAAAGTCGTGCCATCATATAAGATCTATCCCGGAGATTTATTTACTGTTTTCTCGACCCGTGAGATGCCACAGTCATAGTTTTGACCAGTGACGATTTTGCCAAGGAAGAAGGATTCATCCACTAGCAGTTTCTGAATTTTTCCCTGAAAGTCGGATCGTCGCTGCTATTCACTATCATAGAGAAATACTGTGTAGAGCAAAATATCCGGACATAGAAGACAACACACTTAAAAGTTAGTTTAGGTTTGCAGACTCGCCTTTGAAAGCATGAAAGAAAGAAAAAAGCATCAGTAAAAACGACATCCACTCCCCAGTAAATAATTAGAATGTCTAGAATTTTCTATGCGAAGTACTCTCTGAAATAAACAGTCATTACACCTCTTTCTTGATGATCACAAAATTCTGCAGTTTAAGTCGAGTTATTTGTTACAATTAAATGAAGATAAATTGCGAATGTACAATACCAAGTATTCAGTAAAACATACAGTTCTCAGGTCCACGAGAATAATATAGACTTTAGAGAGTTTACTGCGCTTTTCAATAACATGCGGACTCTAACATTCAAAGCTCAACCGACAAATGCGTTTTTCGCTGCCGTCAATCAAATGTTCGGCGACTCCTCCCAGCTTCCGGCTACTGTCGAGCGTGCGGTAATCAAATCGTTTACCACAGTTCAGATAACGAAACAGTGCTCGGCAGTAGTCGGAAGCTAGGAGGAGCCGCCGAACAATTGATTGACGGCAGCGAAAAACCCATTTGTCGGTTAAGCTTCGAGTTTTAGAGTCCACGTGTTATTGAAAGGCGCAGTAAAGTTACTTAGTAAGCATGACGTTTACGGCGCCAGACGGCAAAGATAACCTTTGATGTTTTATTCTTTTCTTGTAATCCTTAATTAAATCCCACAGTCATAAAGGAATGTCTTCTACTATTCACCGCAAATACAAATATTTTAAATCTACTGTATAGACAGCTGTTGACAGAACGTAAAAGTTTTATTTTTTCCGTTTGCTGATAGACGAAAAGTCAAGCTTAATCTCTCTAATATTGCGTCGAATTTTCCTTCCTGAGGCGGCAATCAGTAAGCAAACCACAAAAGAAAGCTGTATTGGCCCTGTGGGCCCTTTGCTTATAAACTGTAGTTAATTATAACAGTCATTCGAAGTCTAAACAATGCTCAAGTGCATGGCGGATGAGTCGGCAAACTATTATCTTACTATAAAGATAAAACCAATTTCACAATTTTTTTCACGCTTCCCGGTGATCTGACTGATTAGTGTTTGGTCTCTGAATTTCGATTTCGATTTCAGTGCATACTCTCCAGAAACACTGGAATAATCTATTTTTGAGGAAGGGTCGCAACTTTTTACTAGATTGGTTTGACAGATAAACATTCATAAACGGGCATACCGCAATGAGTTGCTTCTAGAAGCGAATGGCCTGTCATGCCCAGTTAGTTTTTAACCTTCAAAAGGAATTTTCAATGTCTCAGTCACCTGTTTTAGTCCCAAGTCAAAACAAAAGCTTTTGGTCTCTTTGACCTGACTTTTTGAAGGATGTTACTAATACCGGGAACGGGGAACGGGGAACGGGGAACGGGGAACGGGAGTCTGGGAACGAGTGTACAGCGGTAACCCGCCAAAATATTCAAAATGGCGGACGAAGGAAACAAAGAGGGATCAACTGAGGAAGTGTCACGGTTGTCAAAAGGTGAGTTTCTGCTGGCTGTGCACCCAGATGACTATACGTTCTTGTTAGCGTAGAGTCCGAGTTGCTGGTTTGAAGTGTCACCCCGTCAAAAATATAAATCGTAGCCATTCAATAAAACCCAGATGATTGATGAATAAACGATCTTGCCAAGATTTCTAGGCTCGATTTCCGCCGCTCTCTCGTGTCTGGTCTACCAGCCTACAAGATTTAGGTCTGTGCGGTTATTCACTCACGTGTTATTCGAAAAAGTGTTTCGCCCAAATTTAAAGAGCTTTGTACGGAGACACCAAACAGAAAGAACTGTTTAGTTATCAAAACCTTGAGCAATAACTCATCTTTAACCTACTCGAGACCCTTATGGAGCCGCCATTTATGCCACGCAACGTATAAAGTTGGAGATTCTTGAATAATTGTGTAAAGCTTGATCGAGTTTCGTCCGAGTCATTTTCTTATTATTTGACAGCAGTGATAAACAGCTCGGTCACCCCAAAACGCAGACCATGCAGACTGCAGACTGCAGACTGCAGACTGCAGACCGTGCAGACCATGCAGACTGTGCAGACCATGCAGACTGAGTACTTTTTTCTAACACTTGACTCACTTTTTTCGGTTCTACAGTTACCAAATAGTGTTTAACTTGTCGATAAGCAATATTCAAAATGGAGGGTAGGTACCAATTGACAGCAAAGCAGCTAATGAGCAAATGTGGGCAAAATGCAAATAAAGGGCGTAACCATGGCAACCTCCCACGGGTCACCTCCCCCAGGCACCTGTCACACTGAGTTCTCAGTGGAGAATAAGTATCCTTACCTAGACACAAGGGGGCCCCCCATGAACCACGAGGTGGGTGGGATGGGGCAAACCCGAGGCAAGGCGACAACGCAAAAGGCAAAGCAAAAAACCACGAGGGCAAAGAGCAGAGCAATGGCACAACTACGCATGCCCGCAGCGATCTCCCGCTGGCTAACAGCAGATCTCCCAGTTAACTCTGATTATTGATAATCTCATTAAACATATGTCGTGATGTTTATTATTTATCCACAGACCGCTCAAACTCGACATCTGACTGTTGACTCAATAGACAAAGGCGACTTTGAAAGGGAAATTCCCTTTACTGATCCTAAGTGTACTAAAATCAAGCATAAAATTTAACTTCCACATATCCTGGGCGCACATTGCGTCAATTTTTGACGGGTTTGTGGCGGTCACCCCTAAACGCAGACCATGCAGATGCAGACCGTGTAGACTGAGTACTTTTTTATTTCTTATTCTCGTTTTTGCATCTACTTTTGACTCGCATATGTTTTGGTTCTTGTCACACTAATTAGTGTTCATATATCGGAGTGTTTGTTATGCACAGGAGGCCGCGCTAGCGCGGTATGTGACTGTTGACGTGTTATAGACTCTACAGAGAAAACTCTCTTTAGTCCAAAATATGCTCACACAAGTTAAGCTATTTTAAAATGTAGAAATAGACCTTACTTGTAATGTAATGTCACAAGCAACACGTGCAGTTTCTACTCAGGTGTACCAAATGCAATATCCAAATGGCTGTTGGAGCGTGACCATGATCACACCAGAAACGCCGAGCTCACAGAAAACCGAATAGCGTTTGAAATTCTCAGCGCACTACAGCTGTCGTAATGAGTTGATACGATGGTTGATTTATTTGGCCTTTATATAGCAGTTTTGTTTTGTGGCGGTTTATAATTAGACCACGAGTAGTCACTCTTTCATTTGGCACGTCGTATTTGCTTATTGCGTCGTGCGTGACGCGTAAGAAAAATTTCACGCGAGCATTATTTCCTCAAGGTTTATTCACGGTCACGATCAACGGACTAAGCGAACGAGACAATACTCAGTCTAATAGTGATTCTGCACTTTGTGAGGCTAAAACGATTTGTGGGATGACGTCGCCTTGAGTCATGACCGTCCTTGCCTTGTTTTATGAATCGGTTACTGCAGGTTAACGGAATCGAAAAAAAAACAACAACACAACGTTTCCAAAATTTCCGTCAGTCTTTATTATCGACAGATCGGATCGAAATCCACCAATCACAGCCCGCTAGCATGAAGTAAAGAAGGTCTGAAGGTCGCGTATCAACGAAAACAGTGGTAAAACCACAAACCCGTCAAAAATTGACGCAGTGTGCGCCCAGGATATGTGGAAGTTAAATTTTAGGATCAGTAAAGGGAATTTCCCCTTCAAAGTCTATTAACAACGCCTTTGTCTATTGAGTCAACAGTCAGATGTCGAGTTTGCGCGGTCTGTGGATAAATAATAAACATCACGACATATTTAACACTATTTTGTAACTGTAGAACCGAAAAAAGTGAGTCAAGTGTTAGAAAAAAGTACTCAGTCTGCATGGTCTGCACAGTCTGCATGGTCTGCACGGTCTGCAGTCTGCAGTCTGCATGGTCTGCGTTTTGGGGTGACCCTAAACAGCTTGCTAATAGGCGACTGCCCTTTTAAAATAACAAAAATAAATTGCAATATACATGGAATGAAAAATACGTATTGGCAAATTGATATTATAAAAGTTGGGTATGGTTTGCATGAACATCCCCCGAGGTGAGTACCATAAATGTTTGTAGCGAAAAATAATTGTGTAGGTCCCCTATAGCAGGTCACACTTTCAGGATATTCTTGTTCATGTTACAAGTCAAAGATTAATGTACTGTGTTTATATCTATTTTGCAGACAATGTGCTGAACACAATTTGGTTTTCTCAACAACCTTGAATGTGTTTAAAGTAAAAGGTCTATTAACAAATTTGCTGCAGACATTGCCCCTTGCAATATCAATGCTTAAACTGATGAGAGTTAGAGATTTCTCTCCTCCCAGTGCTTAGGTGTTGGATGGCTTACATTTGCTCTGAGTATGGTGTCTATTCCTGGGTTCTCAGTGAATGTGAGGTCACATACATGTAAAAGAGAAAACAGGCTAAATGAAAAGAAGTGGTGGAACAGAGAATTAACTCTGAAGTGGAAATTAAGGTGCTATGTGAAACCCATAGGCATTAGCCCTAATAAAGGGAATCAGGGAACCACTCATTCACATTTAAATGAAAAGAAGACCTGGTTTAGTTACAAATAATATACATCATACTATTTACAGTGGTGGAAACTTACCAGTAAATTGTAGATGGAAGATGTGAAAAAAAAAAAACTGATTGACTTCTACTTGAAAATAATAATTGAATTCCAAAGTATGTTTAAACTGAATTGCCAAGTTGTGGGAGGCACAAAATAACAACAATAATAATATAATATATTTCTATAAAAAAAATAAAACCAGCACAAAAAACATATTCTGGAGTCAGCGGTCAACATTAAGTTCACCTGTAAATTACATTTAACTGTGATTTATATTTTGTTAAACTGGAAGATTACCTATCGTGGTGAATTATCAATGAATGAATAGCTCATGGTTTTATTGCATGTTCTCATATTACACCTCAGTGAAATTAACTTGTGCAAAGGGATCTTTTTATCCAGAACTATGCTATGCAGGTCATTTCAAGTATCTGTCAGTTTAACTAAAATTTATTATTTACTTCAATTCAAGTCTTGTGGTCAACAACACAATGATCATGTAATGATTTTAACATTTTTACATTGAATGTTAAATATCTTTCCAAAAAACAGTCTCCACACTACCTTCTCAGGTCACCTCAGAAATTATGATCACAACCAATTGAATTAAGAATACCGGTAGTCATGAAGGGTATATAGCTGTATACCAAATCATTTATACTGGGATGTTTTGACTGAAATTGCATTATATAGGTCACTAAGTATTCTGTTTTGGTCTATTTCAATTCTAAATTTGATATCATAAACAGCAGCATAGACTGCTGGCAGTCTGTTTGTCTCTAGAAATTTCAGCAGGGATTATGAGGAGACACCGTTATTTAGCCTAAAGAAGAATCGTCTCGCCTTCTTCCCTACTTGACCATTCTGCCATACCGCTCTTTTACGTTCGCGATGACTAAACACTCGTCTAAGCCCGGGCGTCTAAGTGACCCTTAGAGAAGAAACCGGCTGCAAGCAGACTAAAAGCAGCATGTTGTAGCTTTCTTTGTTTGAGAACTACAGTGTTGGTGGATAAATTAAGTTTTTGGGAAATATAGCAAAGAAGACTCCAAGCCCATAGTCTCTTAAGATACCTTTTGGTAATTTAGCATTTGCTTCAAACATATTTGCTGGTTCTGGTATAATATATCCTTACAGGTATGATAATACAAAGTTTCCCTTTGTCATCTTGTTGTTGGTAATGTACATAAAACACTTATTATTAATTTTATTAATTTAAGCTTATGTGTAGTCTCACTTTCCCACTTCCACCAACATTAAAAGGAAAATACATATGAAGAAGTAGGACATCAAAAATAATCAGCCATAGATAACTATACAATAACATCCAAGAGTTGTAAATTTCTGGTTGAGATAACTCAAAACAGGCAGTGATCATAATAGTGAGAAATATAATCCGAAGCAGCATCCAAAAATCTTGGACATTGGCCAAACAAACGGATGACATGTACAAGAAAACATTAAGAAAAAAGGAAACAAGCCGAGCCCCAAATTTATACACTTATCGTGATAAAAACAAGGATAGATATCACACAATTAACTCCCGCGAATGCTGCAAATCAACGAAAAATCCCCAACTTGCCTTGGCCCGAAGGATCCACAATATACTGATCCTTGTTACCCCGCAAACGACCAAACGAATATCCTATTATCAAATGCTACTCCAATCGGTGTGTACAAAATGCAGAGTGCAGACTGCACACAGGCGGTGTTGGACTGTCCTTTCTCGACCGATTAATATTTCTGCACTCATGATGAGAATAAAACGAAAACTTTCTAGGAGCTGCTAGTGTAATAATATCTAGGCCAGCTACTTGCCAAGCCTCAATGGCAGGTGAGCATTTTTCTGCAGCAAAACTGGTCAATGGAATCGAAGTCGTGCTATGTTGAAAACTTTTGCTCAGCACTCGCGCTTGACATCCGATTCGATTTTCTACTTAGGCGCCATTACAAGCTTTGTTTATCCCA
>JAHPZR010003947.1:17500-55000 GCA_019787425.1 Platygyra sinensis
GCTGGGACCTAAAATGCACTGTCAGGTTTTGCTGTAGTACTATCTGGCGTAGTTTTTCTAGGCACATGAATGCAAGTTTTCTAATCCGGCTTTAATGACATTCGAGCTGTTTTTTAACAACGGCAATTCCCGGCTGTTTAGAGTTTCTCTTCACTAATGCGCTTTACCAAATAAAACTGGTACCGTTGCGTGTTTTGCAGAAAAGTTAAGAACTACTTTAAACCAGTGTAAGATAAGTCGCGTATCCTGTGATTCCACGACTGATTATATGTTAGTTAACGCAAGGTTGGCCGGGCCTGAAAGTATTGAAAATGTTTCATCGCTTGCACTTCGGTATGCTTTCAGAAGATACTGTGTGGTCGTAAAAAAGTGCTGTAGCTTGTGTAGACTTAACTCAAATTTGGATCTTTAACTGCTCATAGTGTTCAGATCGAGCCGATCTTGCCGTAGGCAAAATAGATCAAAAGAAGGTAACTGTTTTATGCAAACACAATTATCGCTTCACAGTTGTGGCACAAGTACATTAAGGTCAACTCCTACTGAGTAGGGACAAAGAAAAAAACAAGGGGAGTTTAGTCAATAACACAAAGAAATAAGCATCACTAATGAAATGCTATCAAGATGCGCCGAAAGCATTTTCTACATTTTATTGTTCTTGTTATGCGCGCGCTATGTTTGTTTTCCGCGTATTTCACATTCAAATTGTAACGCAAATTTTGACGCGTATTTTGTAACGTACAACCGTGAAAAGCTCATTTGCAACTGAAGGTGACATGAGAATGTCAAAACATGTTTTGTAAATTGAAAAGTGTCGTTTCTTTACTGAGAGTTAAAAAGGAATGTAAAGCTGCTAAAGATGTTTTCGTTTCAGTATTCAAAGGATCGTTCCTCACTTGTCAAGCCACTGACAAGAGACCGGTCTCGGCACAGGCAGCCCAAGCTCTCTTTATGAACCACACAAGGAACACAAATGGGGTCGAATTATTAGAGTTTGTATGGGATTTTCTACAAGATATCCATGGAGGTAGTTAAAAGTGGAAATATTCCATAAAAATGACTTACCTTATTCCATATGTGTGTTGTTTGCTCCTGGTGTTATTTCACCGAATTAACTTGATTTAAGTGACTTTTTGGAATCCTGTTTTCTCTTCATAAAGAGGACAAAAGTCTCCTCTTTATGAAGAGAAAACCAGGATTCCAAAAAGTCGCTTAAATCAAGTTAAATCGGTGAAATAACAACACCAGGAGCAAACAACACACATATGGAATAAGGTAAGTCATTTTTATGGAATATTTCCACTTTTAACTACCTCCATGGATATCTTGTAGAAAATCCCATACAAACCCTTGTAATTCGACGCCATATTGTGTTCTTTGTGTGGCTTATAAAGAGAGCTTGGGCTGGCTGTGGTCTCGGTTGGAGTTCATATCTTCCAATCAAGCACTGTTTTGATATGTCACGACCTCAACATAAATGTAAAACAAACACAAAATTATAAATTATAATTTGTTAAAGGAAGTTGACGTGAGTCAGGAGCTTATTAATAAGTTGTTGCATTTCCTTGCAGCATATCTCTGATCTGAACTAACCTAAATCAGCTTTTTGTGTCGCAAGGTTCGCTTCAAATGCCCCTGTAACTGAACCAGTTTCTGTCATGCCTTCCTTTCACGCTGAAGGAATCCCTTTTATAGGTCTTGTAGACAGAAAGTGCCAGTTTACGCGAACATACTTTTTGTTTCATCTTTTTCTACCCGCGAGCAGAGGTCCCTTCGATCTTCCCCGCCCCCCAGGGACCTGTGCTCGCATGGTAGTTCCGGCTGAAGCAACGCGAGTTTAAAAAAATGTTGAAGATCCGCATGCCTCATCTCCAGAGATTCCGGCTCGGCCAACAAATGTTTAAAGTTAAACCACTCACTCCGCACTATTGGGGAAAGATAAAGTGAAGCAAAGAAAGCTACTTAGCCAAAAGTAAATATCGCATTTATTGAATGATCTCTCAGGGGTATTACTGTTCAGTAAGTAGGCATTGCGTGCCTCTGAAAATACGATGACCTTTTTTTCGACCGTTGCCTGACGTGCGGTGTATGACGCTACCAACGCTCTAGTTGGGTCGGTAACTACAATTTATCCAGCTTGGATTTTTTAACTTTCTGCATTTACAAGTGTTCAACTGATTTTGTAATCCTATCTTGGTGATTTTACGAGCGGTAAAATAACCATGGCTGTACCAATAATTTTTGAACATTCACGTGACAGCTGTCATTACATTTTATAAAATATTTAAGACAGTACGCGCATTCTCATTGGTCAATAGGCGTGTTTAGATGAGAGTATGCAAACACGGTTGTCACGTCACGTTTTCTGTGTTTCCCCGGCACAATTTAAAACCATTTCAAAGCCGGTAGTTCAGCTCTCAAGTACAAATATTAAGGAATTCAAATGAAGAAAAATTTTTCCAAGTTTTGATTTGGGGATTGACCATATCTTTCCCTCAGACCCGTGGAAAGAAAGCAAAAGAAAGAAGAACAGCGCTTTGCATGCCTCGATGTTAGTGAGCAAGACGATCTTGCCGAGGGAGCTCAAGCGAAGCTGAGCGAAGACAACAAAATATTATGCAACAAAATACACAGTAAACGTTTTTCAAAATAATTTTTGCATTTAATTACTACAATAAAATTCTCAAAATCACATGCTGTTTTTTGAAAAAGATGTGCAATAAAATTAAACGCCAACTATATGCTACAGTCTGCGAAGCGAAATCTGTTCAAATCAAATTTTACACGGCCGATTTTGGCTGGCAAATGTTCAAAAAATGACCATTAAAACTTGGAAGAATGTACCAGACAGCTCACCAGACTGATGGATTTAATGCCCTTCGACTTAACTGCATTAACTCAAACTTACCTGCTTGTGCTATGATTCCAGACCAGCAAAACTTCACAAGGCACGATGAGCGATTCAACTTCTCAACCATCTCCTCGGGCAGCCAAATCGGGCAAGTTTGCGTCACTTTCAAGAGCGATCAAGCACAGTGGTTTCATCTTGAAGTTCTTTCCTTAATCTTTTGAACATTTCTTCTGTTTTCACCGAACTTTAGGCATTTCTCCCAAAGATTTAGAAGGATTCAAAGCTGATATCGCTTTCATTTACACGGCACTCGCTTGCTCGCTGGCGATTTGCCACAAATTTTGATTTTTGTAACGCGAAATTTCATTGGTTCGTGCGTTATCAGATGCGCGTTTTGATTGGTTAGTAGGAAAGATGATTGTCTAGAGCGTGTATTGAGAAAAGCTTTTTGGATCAAGAAGTTAATAAACAAAAGTACTCTTCATTTGTCGAATTAATTTTGAGAAATATTTTATAAAAGCAATAGAAAACTTTTTTCCCGTGTTTGCATAGCCTGATATAAACACTCGAAGGGTTGGAAGAATTCTCGACAGTTATACAAACCCTCGACTTCGTCTCGGGTTTGAATAACTGTCTCGAATTCTCCCAACCCCTCTCGTGTTTATATCAGGCTATGCAAACACGGAAAATGTTTTCTATTGCTTAACTAGCAACACTTTCATTTGGTTTTCATTTGGGATTCTTTGATATTTTCAGGTAAAGAGTAAACATGGAGCATTTTATCTTGGTCGTCGTTCTCTGCTTCGCTTGGACACACCTGGCTTTCAGCGGCAGTAAGTACTGTACAAACGATACACTACATCACTCTCCCATTCTTAGTTGATTCAAGTGAAATATCTACAAAAAAATTTAGGATAATACATCATCATCAAAACTGGATAAAAGCAGGAGCCATAATCAGGGACGGAGACCGTAAGCGCGCGCCATTTCTAGTATTGGGGTTGGCGCCATGATATGGGACAATTTTTCTATTTTTAGAACAAATTGCGCCATCACCTGCGGCACACGCGCGCACATTGCCGCGAGGATTTTCGCGGATGTCGCGCAGGGGAAATGGCGTCCGAAATTCCCGAAATCGTTTATGCTTTTGGATCCGTTTGGCCCATCACTCAACGCCTTCATGGCTGTTGGAATTTTGATTAAGTATTTCCGCCGTAAGTTGCTCCAGTCTGAGTGAAGACGGTGCCTAATTTAGGTATGTCCCGCTTTTTATCTCTGACCAAGTTGAGTTTCGCTGCTCCTTTTAAGACAACTTCACATTACTCCAATCTAAATTTCACATATGAAGAAGATTAACGGCTTTTCCATAACACAGAAGAAAAAAGAACTAGTTGGATATAGCGGCGTTTAGGCCCAATAAGTGCCAATCGGTTTATGTCCGTAGATGCTGCTTAGTTTTGTTTGTGTAAATCCAATAAATCGTCTGTTGTCGATGAGTAAGAGCGCCCGCCGATGCGTGTTTTGCACAGCTAGTAAAACATGACAAATTGGACTTCGCACTTTGGTGTGAAACGTATATCAGTCGAACTCGTGTAATATCTCTAATGTTTAAGGTTGATTAATGTTTGAGAACATATTAAAAGCTTAGCTGGAAATATGTGAAAACAGCAGAAATAATCAGAAAAGTTACGATGACGCTTGTAATCAAAACTCGAATAAAGATTTCGATTGAGTTAAAACTCCTTGTCTATTTTATTTTCGCAGCGTAAAGTTTCACTATGTGAAAGAAACAAACATGATGTTAGCAGTCTTTTGGCGAACGTTAGTGAAAATTGTTGTAGTATCTCAGCACAAAAGACGACGAAACAAATCTTTTTCACGATTTTGTGTGACAATCTGAAAACACCGACTCGGACTTGAAAGTGCACGCGCTGCACTATGCAAATGAACTACTCGTACGCGTCAGACAAAAACTTTAATTGCAAACTAGCCAAACGAGCAGAACCAACAAGAAACTATCAAAAACAGGTTTTGGTTATGATTAAGCATTGTTTGGCAAACTCACAAATTAACAGCTCGATACCGGAGTAAACAGTGTTCTTACGGAACTCTATAGAACAAACACAAAAGTTTACGCGTACAACTAGCCGGCGAGCGGATTTTATTCATTCACAGCGCGAAATTAAAGAAATTCTCGACCTTGAAAAACACACCTTTTCCATTAAATCAGAGCATAAAAGTACATAGAAGAGCCCTGCTTCTTCTTCTCTGCCTTATTCCCTGCCATTGCTGTGAAAAATCGGCAAGAGGATCTCGCAACTCTCACAATTTCATCACACAACGTGACAACATCCACGCGAGAAGCCAACACACGTGCGTGGATCAGCGCGGATATATGACGTCAGGATGGCGCAATTTGTTCTGAAAATAGAAAAATTGTCCCATATCATGGGTCCACGCGCATCCCAAGACTTACGGTCTCCGTCCCCAATTATGGCTCCTGATAAAAGTGAAGCAGATCGCGCATATTTTAACTTAAGTAGTATACCTAAATGGTAATAATGTTACCGAAGGGGAGAACAGTATTAAGTATGCTAACAGTTACCCTATGAACTGAACAGTGAAGAATTGATTTGTACAATACAAATTTGAATCGTTACGACAGGAAATCAATTGAAATTGTTATTGGGTTGGGTGTTTTGTGGGATTGAATAGATATTGCGTGCAAGTGTCCTTTTCTTCACCAGAATTTGAACTTAACGGCACGTTTTGCAAGCAGCAATTTGAACCTTGGAATAAAGAAAGGCAAATTTTACATAAGTTAAGTTAATTGCTGCGGAGTGAGCGTATTGCTGCGGAGTGAGCGTAGAGAGCGAGCAGCAACATAATCAAGATTTAAAAAGAATATATAAAAGGGAATACGAATTCTCGAATTCATCACTTTTTACCAGAATGCATTGCATTTATCTAGAGCCGTGCACTGCGCCACTTTTTACCAAAGTGCATTGCGCCACGAACAACACGAGGATGACATAACCGTCTTTTCGCGTGAATTCCAATGATAAGTTTTGCTCTGATTTACTTGTAAAACGATGTGCAGGAGATCGTGATTGACTTTCACAACCCTTGCTTTTGTTTTAAATGCAATACGTGAAAGTTTGTAAATCTGGATCAATAATTGTGACATCTCATTTTAAACTTAGTATGTCATTTCTTATCAGCCTCGCCTCCGTGGTCGAATTCTTAAATCAGATCAAGAGGAATCATCGTTACAAAACTTGTAGAATATTTAAAACAAACGGAAACTGTAGAACACACTTATTTCATATATGCTACGATCTTTTCCTTTTCATCTAAACATGAATTTAAACTTGGCATTTTCACACTTCCGGCGATGAACGCATATTCGACAATGTCAACACTCTAGAGACACTTAATGCGTACCGGTACAGAATTTATGAGTGAGATTTCTGCTGCTATATTTTTCACATCTTTCGATTTTCATTTTGTCGATTTTCTGTCTCCCCTCCCGCATGAGGCATTATCAAGAGGGCATTGTTAAGTTTCATCCAATCAGCGTGGAGCAAAAAGCGTGACGGTTGCTCCCTGGCACACGAAATCCGTGCCGCGGATGCTGATCGCTTCGAAAGCTGCATTTCTCGAAACTTATTTGGCGGTTAGCGCTTGGATTTTGAATGGATCTTCGATTGAATGGCACGAGAAGAAGCGGCAACCTTTCAGTTTATCTGGTCTTCGATTTGGAAGCCGGGCGATTCTAATTTCTGGGTGAAAATCGGCTTCGCGCTGGACCGGTCGAAATTGAGCTTTCCACCCTTGTCTCCTTCTTATAACGTATAGCAACAGTCAACGCAAACCCACCAAATCGCCCAAATTCGTCATTTAGAGCCACTGAAACGACAATACACAGCAACTGAGGTACGTTTACATTTATTTTGAGCTTTAACTTAGACATTCCTCGATATAAGTTTACGATATTAAGACTCTTCAATATTCTCCCATACATTTCTTTATATTTCGAACATAAATAGACACACTGCTTGTGTGGGCGCCCTGTGACACAACTAAGCTATTTATACAAAGTAAGCTGATATCTTAAGGCTACCGCCGGTGCAGCACATCGTTCAACGTAACACGAACTGTGTGAGTGTTTTACTCAACTAAACAAGGTAGAACGAATCTCAGTCTCTTCGACTTGTGGTTTAATGTTATTAGATTGTTGGTAATCGGTACGTAATCGGTGGACCGGTAACCCTTGTCACACCTCGCCATCGATGCGTCATGATGCATGAAGTTGATGCATACAAAGACAGATTTTAATTTTCACATCACAATTTGACACTACTTTAAGAAATAAAGGTTATAATGTAAGACTTAAACCGCGCAGATAGATTAATGACTACACAAAATATGTCACTATCGACAGAATGTGCCGCAGCATTACTATTTTTTAGATACCCTAGTAAGGATCTGAAGAATAAAAGCAAAAAGCGAAAACAATGACAAAAAAGCACATAGTTCACTGCGAATCCTAAATCATCCATTGGCGCATAACCAGAATTCCTTGCGCCATATCACTGCGCATCCTAAATCTTCCATTCGCGCATAACCACAATTCCTTGCGTTTAGTAAGAAAAAGTGATTGCAAGCCCCTATAATGTAATCTTCTGCTGATTAGAGAGCTGCCTCGCTCGTTCGCTTCAGATTCACTCGCTGCGGCAGCAATAAGTGTTACCAGCTTCACAGCAATGAAATTTGAGAAAGGCCTCTCTTGGAGTCGGCTCTCTTGCTCAAAAGCAGTAGCCCAAAGAAACCCATGGGCAACTCGACGTGTAGCACAGAACATTTTGCGATTATGACTTTCGTGATTCTTGGGGTTTTTATAATCCGATCGGCGATCCGATAGGGATAATATTCCCGCCCTAAAAAGCCGCAAAATATTTACTCTGCTGTGAAGAAGATTACTGGTGCGACAACGAAAGCGCAAGTGACCACTCTAATAATATATATTAAGCGGACAACGATGTAAAGTGGAACCTCGAATTGGCGAACCCGTCTAGATAGTTAACAAAGACCTCGGTAAAACGCAGGCCCGTAGGAGGGGAGGTTCGAGGGGTTCGAACGAACCCCCTTTGGAGGTCAATAATGGAGGGCTGAAACAAAAACAGTTGATTTTCAGCTTTTAGCAAATAGTAGAGGATTGAGTTTGCAGCTTCTAAATTACCCTGTAAGAAAACGCTGAAAGTATCGGCAAAGTATTAAATCTCAAGTATGATATGCCTGTCGATCTGGACGAAAATGTCAATCTGTTTCAAGGCCTCCACCCGAGGATTATGCAGTTGTCAAGTTTGCTTTACGAATAGTCCTGTCGTAAATTAGTAAGTAGCCTCAATATATCTTAGTGACCTAGTATTATATGTAGTCAAAATAATCCCATCGTTGAAAATATCTCCTTAGCAGGCGTTCGGGATTTCATAAATGGAGTCTCGAAAGACGAAAGGCGGGGAATACAATTTCGGGGGACCAAGGTGATACGTGTATTTAGTGCATATTGACGCTTTGACGCTGCTTTTAGTACATTGACGGCGGAGACGGGGGTGGGGGGCTTAAGCTTTTACCCTGAGATTCCTTTGCAGCACACGTCAAGCTTTTGTAAAACGTTTAGTGTACTAAGCCGGTATGTATGTATGTATGAGTGCATCAAGCTAACAAAACATGGGAAATATTGTTGTAATGACTAAAAATACCTGTTATTTTACACTTCATCGAGTTTCAAATGTTGACGTGCACAATGCTGAAAATAGCATTTCCGGGGCTCTAAATTTCAAAATTTTCTGGGGGGGCATGCACCTCGAACCCCCTACAGGCTCACGCCTTCGGCGCTCGTATTTAAAGGGGCTCAGTCACGGTTAAACGGTTTGAAAAGTTTAGCTAAACTTTTCAAATTCGTTGTTTGCAAATCCGTGTCAATCTTCTCTACCCTTAACCATCCTTGTTCCTTTATGGTTTATTATTATCTCTTTGATGTTTTTCTATCTTTATAAAGTGTTATTTTCAGGTTTCCTTTAATTAAAGGGTAATTTTTGTCGATGCTCAAAATAACTCAAAATACCGTGACTGAGCCCCTTTAATAACCCCCGTTAATAAATATTCCTGTCAATACGAACACCCTTTTAAAAACGTCAGCTACGGGCCTGAAACGAACGATATTCCTCACCCCAGTAATAGTAAAATTTATGGAAAATAACCCCAATAGAACAAAACCTTATAGCGAACATGTTTTTCCGTCCCTCGGTGGCCTTCTATTATATCGAGTTTCCACTGTCCTGACAATTATTCGGTCTTCAAACGGTGCAGTTGATATCGGGAAAAACGTGTTTTTAACAGAAGCGATCACGTTGGTTTACCCATATTGCAGGAAGAATTTCACTGAATTACACGTGCCATCAACAGTCACAAAAATTACTCCTCTTTTTATCAAATCCTAATAGTTTCCTATGGTGTCAATGTTTCCTAAATATAATGCCTTGTTATCACACTGTTTTTTCGCGACCTCATGAGAGGATTACCTGAAGGATGTGAGGTTTAAATAGCTGACATCATATTTCAGGTTTTGATGAACAAAATCATATCAACTTACATATCAAAGACTGATATTGGGTCACAGGCCTGATTGGGTCAGGAGTCCGTCTTGGCCCCGGACTCCCCTCAATCTGATGACTCGCTACCAGTTCCAGGGATAATTGTTCAACCTCTGGCGGGACCTAAGTTTTGTTTTGAGTGTGCGCAGAGCTGTTTTTTTTTTGTATCTAATTTCTTGGATTTTGTTTTTCTAGTAACAGAGCTTTGTTACCTTTCTTGGAAAAATCCCTTTTTACGTACTCGTCAAGACCCACTTAGAGATTTTACTCTGTCTAACGCCAGGAGATTTTACTCGTCAAAGGGAGACCCCTTGGGGCTTAAATGGTTAAAAAAAACTATCTCCCTTAACGTTTTACTCGCCAAGACCCACTGAAAGATTTTACTCTGTCTAACGCCAGACGATTTTACTCTGTCTAACGCCAGACGATTTTACTCTGTCTAACGCCAGACGATTTTACTCGTCAAAGGGAGACCCCTTGGGGCTTAAAGGGGTAAGAGTAGATTTAGGTGTCTGTAATTTTCTTTTCATTATACTTACTTTCTTTCTGTTAGGTCATGATAAATGGGACTATTTAATACGTGGCGCAAATGGTAAGATGTTTTCGTATTAAAGGGTTTACCTTTTACAGTTTTAGATATAGAAGTGATATTCCTGGTTTAACAAACTCGAACTGTAAATAACAAACAAACGATCAGAATCTCGGCATTTTTGAAAGATGCTGACCACTCTAATGCACAACCTCCCCTCCCCACTCCTCCCATCCCAAATAAGTGCACAAAATCTCGGATGTATAATCCTCCTGATAAAATTCCCTTCCCGGCGATTCCGTCCACCACCCACTCATCCTGGACCCGTAGAAATGTTAAGCCGTTCAAAGATATGACGTAATAAAGCGTTCCCACCGACTTGCCAAACATATTTAACTCGCATAACTATGGAAAATGGTTAGCACGAAACTGATTGCTGGGCTTTTGGCCCACTCACTTACTGTCCTGTGTTTTCCCCGTTACGTGCACAGGTCCGTCAAATTGGGGAGGTGTCTGCCAGACGGGAACGAAACAAACACCAATCGACATAATAAGCACTGATACAATAAAGAAAGACTTCGATGCTTTCACTCTCAAGAACTACGACGAGATGCCTGAGGTTAACTTTACTGCTACAAACAATGGCCACAACCTTGTTATCTCATTCCCTGAGAACTTCTACAGTGTAAGCGGCGGAGGCCTAACTGGTGAATTCAACACGGTTCAGTTTCACTTGCACTGGGGCTCAACAAACATGAAGGGGTCGGAGCACTTCCTGGACGACAAGCAATACGCCGCTGAGGTGAGTGACGTTAAGAACAACAATTAGTGATCCCTTCGTGTTAAAGAAGTCCAGGTACGCCATTTTGAGTTGTTAGGGCCATCTACAAAATCAGCTTGAAATTGAAGGAAACCTGGAAATGGTAGTTTACTAAGATAAAACAAGAACCGCGGTGCGATTATAACCACGCTCTTTTATTATTTTTTAATCTTTATGCGAACGTTCAGCTCGCGTGACATAGTTACCGCTGCCATCTACTGTTGCATAACGACCGAATTTCATTGCGCGAAACGTGACTCTCGCTGCCTTTGAGCATATATATGCTGAAAGGCGTATCTGATGACATTCTTTGCATAGCTTGGGTTTAGCGTGACTAAGTAATCGGAGATTTTTGTTTACCTAGCTCGAAGGAAAAAATACCCGGGAAGGTTCATTGACCTTTCAAACAAATATATATTTACATATGTTCCAAGATGAAGCGCAGTGCACATTCTAAAGCAGTCCTTGATGATTCATGGAGTACCGTAGACACCACATCACTTCATCAACACAAATTATATTTTATTACACGATCGCTCTTATTTGTCACATAGCGAAAGTGAACAGTACAAGTTGCGTGATTCAATGATTAAATTCTTTGTATATATAGATTTTTTTGTATATAGAGATTTTTGTTTACCTCAAAGGAAAAAATACCTTGACCTATTAAACGAATAAAAATGTACATTTGTTAAAAGGGTTTTTGACGAGCGCTAAGGTTTTAATTTTTTCCCCGAGAAAATTTCACCTTTGCTTCTGGCGAAGTAAACACGATCTTATTTATCACCGTCAGTGCATTCCATGGCTGACGCCAGACGTAATACCTCTTTTAGCGCATTGAATATTCCCTTTAAAAGTGAACAGAAACAAAAATTTCAGATTACAAAGTCACCTCCGCGTTTTGTACGCAAAACGAAAATACAGCTTAACTCTGGATAATTGTACCCTTTGAAGCCAGCAACTGGTCCCAAATTACATTCGTTATCCTTGCATATGTCCTGACGTCCATCTTCGAGGGATTTTGGCCCAATTTTGACCAAATAAACATTTCTCCCGGTCGGCGGCCAGTTTCTTCATGAATAGTTAATTCGTTAACTTGAAAATCCCTCCTGAGGGGGTACATGACGAAAAGAGCTGAGAAATGGCCTGTAATTGGCTAGGAATGATATCATCTGGCGACGACATTTGGCCGAGTGGGAGTACGGGTCTGCTCACCGACAAAACTAAAAAATAAAAAATCAACCGAAGGCCGAGCAAGAACTGCCCGGCCTACGGCCGCGCGGTTAAAAATCAACTACGAGATCATAAGGTTAAATGTTAAATGTTGAATGTTTAAGGTGGTACAACTAGCTACATTCAGACATGTGTGAAATGAACACGCCGCTTTAAGAAGACTGGGCACCAGCTGAACGTACGGGCAGAGTGGGCACCAGTTCGACCAAAAAATTCGGAATTTTAGTAACGAGAGCAAATGGTATAGAGAATTTCAGGAAAATTTTCCAGGAAAACCAAAACTATATTAATTCCAGACCTTTTTAAAGTTTAACACATTTGTCGCGTTGCTAGCATTATCTGAATTTAATTTTGATTTTAAGAATTTCGGGATTTTAGGAACGAGAGCAAATGGCACAGAAAATTTCAGGAAAAGTTTCCAGGAAAACCAAAACCTTTGTTGCGAGTTCGTTGTTTGAGTGGCAGATAGTTTGCAGTCTAAACAGAACGCAGGGTTGTCGGAACAGCAACAAGGTTATTTATTCCAAACGAATGTAGCAATTCCACACAAAACTTCACAACAAGCACACACAAGGCTTGTAAATTATACTTCAACCTCCGTCACACACGGCCTCTGCCAAATGTACACACGACCTTGTCACCCTCCAATATACACGGCCTCTGCCAAACTTTACCCACGACCTTTGTCACACTCCAGTAAACACGTACTCTCTTCAAAGACATCCCCTCTAAAACACTCCTTCTAAAAAGCTACACCGATCCGCCTGTATACTTTACAGCATAGGTTCTAGAACTTTCCGGCTCTACTAAATAAATTAACATTACAATGTAAAACTACTTAAAGCATCACACGAAAGCGACTTAAAAAAGAACTGCTGAATCACTGTGATACGATTATATTAATTATAATATGCAAGAAAGTTCTAGACGATTCTAGACAGTAACACAAGTCACGCCACAATTTTTCGTAACAAACTTATTAATTTCCAAACCTTTCTAAAGTTTAACGCATTTGTCGCGCTGTTAGCATTATCTGAATGTAAATTTTATTTTAAGCTTCCCTCCTTTATTGTTCCTCTGTTCCTTCGTTTTGTTCATTAATTTATCGTTCTTCTTTTACAGTTGCACTTCGTCAGCTACAACACCAAGTACGGAAACATTTCCGAAGCAGTAGATAAAGATGATGGGCTTGCTGTTCTGGGTGTGTTCATTATGGTATGTATTTCAAGCTTTTCGACTATAGTCGAGAGTCGAGACCACCTCTCCTAAGCGACCACCCCTCTTCAGCGACCAGTTTTCCCAAATACCAAAAGTTTTCAAGCTAAAAGTTTGAAATTTTCTTTTGTTTTAAACCTCCCGTAAGCGACCACTTGACAGAAAATGTAGTGGAAATTGGATAAGGTGTTGGAACATTATCGAATTCTAGGGAAGTAAAAGAGACGAAAATTTTTCAATGGCAAAACCGGATTTTTTGCTTAAAATACACTTTCTACAAAAATGAAACATTTAGAAAATGGGTAGGTCTCTGCAGTTACCATAGCTAAAGAGGCAAAAGTTTGAGCCACTATGGTCTAAGCTTTCATTACCGACCACCTCCCGTAAGCGATCACCTGGGCTTGCCTGTAGAGGAACTTCTCCAAAATGGTTACCTTGGAGACAGAATAAAGTGACCGTTATAGACAGGCAGCCATTATGGAGGGGAAGATGTGTAACATGGGTACACAATTTTTTAAATATTTTTAAATGCTTTATTGTAGCATATAAATACGTAAGGCACACGCGATACAGATTAAGTTTCCTGATCTTTTACAACGAAAAATGGTGCACCTTCCGTCAGTCGTTGATGAGCTGGCAACAACAACAACACCCATTTTATAAGCAAAATAGAACTCTTAGTTACAAAACAGATAATTGAAACAGAAAATTAGGTAAATTCACCCAGAAAAATGTAAAAGCAATTCGAGCTCAGTGAAAATAATTAATAACGAAGACAAAACAAAGAAAAAAAGGAAAGAAAAACAGCAAATAAGTAAGCAGAATAAGTGGCCGTTGTCGACAGACAGTTGAGACGTGCTTTAAGAGACGTTGCCGTTGTGGAGAGGTGGCCTTTGAAAAGGGGTTTAATAGAAGTGAATGTAAGGACCGTCCACTAAGACAAAAAATCGGCCATGGTAGAGAAGTACCGGTTGAAAGGACGTGGTCGTTAGTGGAGGTTCGACTGTTTACTTTTTTATTGATTGTATTGAATGATTGATTGATTGATTGTTTGATTGATTGACCCACTGACTAACTGTCTGAGTGATTGATAGATTGGTTGACTGAATGACTAACTGACTGATTGATTGGTTGATTGGTTGATTGATTGATTGATTGATTGATTAGTTGATTGATTGATTGACTGGCTGATTAATTGATTGATTGATTGATTGATTAGTTGATTAATTGATCCATTGATTAACTGACTGACTAGCTGACTGATTGATTTGTGTATTGATTGATTGATTGATTGATTTGCAGGGACGTTATGGCATTTTGTTAACTACAAAACTGGAGCGCCTAGGCCAATGTACAAGTCATGCCTAACCCCTCCCCACCTGAAGTGCACATTCTTATCTACTGTGGAACCAACAATACTTCAGTGACATGTATTTTAAATTTTTGTTTCAGGTTGAAGGCGAAAATAATACAAATTATGACTTTTTGGAATATGCCAAGGATGTCATTAACAAAAGTATGTAATGTAGTGTCTATTTTCAGCAATCGCATGTATTACTTCACGTTACTAAAATGAAAATGCAATATATTTTTTGACAAGTTTCAGCCTTGACTATTTGTCACTAAGTTACAACTGTTAGTTTTAATGCAGATTTCCTTTTGAACATGGAAAACATTTTAGCCACCTTGTAACACACCCACTCACGTGAGCTCGGGAATTCTGTCGCCAGGGCACCGCCCAACGCAACTACAATTCATAGAAAGTCGAGAGCGAATAATCTGACTGTTTTAGTATAAATCTGCTAGTCGTTCAAAACTTTCAACAAACAATCCTTTCTAAGACTCTTCGAGAACGCAAAAAAGTGGCCTCCCGTTTCTTAACAGCCGCATACACGTTCTAGCCTACTTACTATCTTGAAGTCCACATGTGTTGTAAACCTCACAAAAATGATTCTATGTGCCCAGGAGACATGTCATATGTAAGCTGTCATGATGGAATGCTAAGTCTCGAAACAGCTTCACAGTTTTTTTTCTCGGGGGTCAGTCTCTGATATTCCACTTTTCTTACTGTTAACACAGCCAATGAAAAAGGGGGCATAGCTGCATTCAAGTTTAAACCAATGTTACCGACCGACCTGACCAAGTTCTTCCGTTACCCGGGTTCTCTGACCACCCCTGGCTGCTATGAAAGCGTGATTTGGACAGTTTTTAAAGATCCCGTCAAGATATCCCAGCATCAGGTACGTTATCTTGTTCCTCGATTAAACTCTGGGCTCCTAATTAACGCCTACCCCCACGTTTATGCGGGATGCTTACGCAGAAGGGATAGCGCAGCGCTTGAAGCGCTCACCTCCCAAGATAGAATGTGGCCCGGGTTCAGTAGGCCACGTTCGATATATCAATATTCTAACATGGCTCCGAGGCTTTCAGAACAATCTTCTATATTCGGTGATGTTTTCTAAGTATCCAAGTCTATTTGCAAATCGTGAGAGAAAAAAAAAATGCAATTTTGACCCGAAAACCTCAGATCCACGTTAGAATGTTCATATACCGCGTACCGAACATAACCTATTTCTAGACCAGGCGTCAGAAGTAGGCGGAGTAGGCTGTTGATTCCTGCCTTGCTCCGAGGTTCTTTTCCTTCCTGCAGAATAACAAATAGCAAACTGGAAACAGTGGAAGAAGCCGTGCCACTGCAAATCCTTAATAAAACTCAAAACCCGATCCAACCTCGTTCCCAGGGTCATATCTCTTCCTCGAGATAGAGAGAGAGCCTGGAAACGATCAATCCCATCAGCGTGGCCTGTCCATGATGATCTCGGTGATAGAATTAGACTTAACTTAGCTAAAAATTAGTAATCATTTTAAGTGTCGGCTAACTTTTCTGTGTACTTAAATGCTTTCTTTTTTTAATTGTTTCTTTTCAAAGTCCAACGGGCAGCAATGAACGAAAATAAACAAATTTAAAATTGGTGGATTTCCATGCCCCGTTGTACAGACGTATTTCCGGCTATCATTTAGTTGGAACCAAGTGACAGCCGGAAATACGTCTGCGTTCGCTTACTACGCTCTGATTGGCCGAAATACTATTTTCCGGGATTATCTTGCGTCTAATTGATGATTAACCTGTGAGGCTGTGACAACTTTCCAATGCTTTGCTACTGACTCGGTTCTTTATCACAGATGGACCTTCTGCGCATGCTCAAAGACAGCAATGATGTACAAATGGTCGACAATTTCCGTCCACTGCTACCCCTCAACGACCGAACAGTCTACTCTAGTTTCGAAATTCCTGGGCAAGGTATGGAACCAACTTCAGAGGGCCCCGCAGCCAATGCAATCGCTGTCAGCGAAGAAAAGAGCGGCAACCAGCATCAAAAAGAATGGAGCAGCCGCTGCTCCATTCTTATTGATGCTGGTTGCCGCTCTTTTCAAGTATTAAATTTCACGATAGTCATATGAGCGCTGGACGGAAATATTCACATCTCCAGCTGTTGCAATAGCTTGCTTGCCGTAGTGTGATCGACATCAGAGACTTTGTTGGCGGGTTTTTGTGACCTATAGGGCAAAGAAACCTTTGATGTCCAAGTTTGCCTGTGTACAGCCGCGCGCTCTCTTATCGTCGATTTTTCTAAGAGAGTGCGCGATTGTACACAGGCTATAGGTGTGGAGCATGTTTTCATTAGAAAGTTTTCGTAGTAGCCTTGCTATAGCCTGAACAAAGAGAAGTGTCTATTCGCGACGTCACCAGAATGGAATTTTCGTGATTTGATTTTTCTCTCAGACCTCTATAGAACAGAAGAAAAGAAGAGAGACTTTTGTTTCTCCAGGCTAGATCTATTTCTTAATTAGCATTTGTTGCCGCGATATACAAGGTGGCCGAACACAGTTTTCGCGCGCGCTTCTCGGCTTGCCAACGCAATTCAGCGCGCGCACAAGTATTGCATAGAAACAAACATGGCATCAATACAGCGATCATTTTATTTGCTCAATGTCCGCGTTATCTGTACTATTTTTCTTCACAAATGAACACATCGTATTGATGGTTTTACTCTTTTATTACAAAGGTATGTTGGAAAAGGTCACGATGCAAAGAACTCAGCTCAGGTTTTTCTTTGTTGTTAAAAACAAACCCAGTTAAATGCAGCGCATGCGCAGTAAGTCGAAAAAATTGCGATCGAGTGAAAATTTGATTTCTCTGAGATACGCCTATTTCTCGAGAACAGCTCATTAGAATTTCACGAAATTTGGTACGAAAACACTTTAGGAAATAAGTAACTGGAGGATTAAAAAAAATTGAACTTTAACCAAGGAAATTCAAGATATGCCAGTGAACCTTTAACGAGGGATAATTAAAGATCTGTTTGTTAAATTATTTTTAAAATAGTGCTAACTTGTGAGTATTGTTACAAGCTTATTGCATGCAAATTATAAAGAAAATCTAATGACTGGATTTTCTGCAAATAAACAAAACGAATTTTAAACACCTGTTTATATTTAATCATGTTGCCATGGCAACGGCACATACGTCAGCTTAATTATCGAGAAGTTGAAGTTTGTGTTGTTAACCTGCTTGCTGCCATTTTTTGCGACCAAAGGATCGAGGGTTTTAAAGAAAAAGGTAAATGAAACAGAAGTATCAAAAACTGTGTTCAGCCACCTTAAGAGTTATCGACAACTCAATTTCACTTCTACAATAATACAAATACAAACAGCGGGTAGAAAACATTGTCAGGGTTTCACTGATGTATCATACATCTTTGTAATTGTGTTGCAATCTTCAAGGATTTAGAAATGAAAAGGTTAGACAGTTCCCCTCTGAAGTAATGCACTGATCAGCGATTAGAAAACAAAAGCATTTGATATTGCTTTGAAAGAAAAATCATTTTTTTAGATCAAAAAATGGGTTTTCAGGGAAACAAAGTGTGATGAATTTTTGAGGTTTAGTTTCCACTCGACCAT
The DNA here is from genome assembly GCA_019787425.1 of Platygyra sinensis. Classification (NCBI taxonomy): domain Eukaryota; kingdom Metazoa; phylum Cnidaria; class Anthozoa; order Scleractinia; family Merulinidae; genus Platygyra; species Platygyra sinensis. The sequence goes on from JAHPZR010003947.1 coordinate 35,767, forward strand.
TCCCAGTTGAAGCAAGTGACACAAGGGAGGATTCGGGAATTTAGAAAGGGGGACCGTAGCGATTGGGGTGATATCCTGGGGGTAGTGGGGGTATTCAACAGCATTGCGGCGTAGATTTTCCCAAGGGACTAAGCCAGAGCATTCCCATTCTCACTTTACCTTAAAGCTCTTTTTCCTTAAACTTTAGAAACATGTTTCCTATCTATATATTATGTGATAGGTTGATTTGCACGACGCTTTATTTAGGACGCTCTTTTCAGACAATTGCCACCTCTGCCAGTTGGCATCTTTATTGGGGAGTACTTGCAAACTTAAGTAACTGAATTTGTAGCGTTATTAGAACGTGAAATAAACAAATAGTATCTTGCACAAGTATTATATGAAGTGTTGACAGCGTTTTTTCGCGACCTTATGAGAGGATTACCTGAGGAATGCGAGGTTTAAATAGCTGACATCAATTTCAGGTTTTGATGAACAAAAACATATCAACTTACTTATCAAAGACTGATATTGTGTCATTTCTGTCGATCAAAGAGTCCGTCTTGTCCCCAGACTCCCCTCAATGTGATGACTCGCTACCAGTACCAAGGATAATCGTTCAGCGTCTGCCCGGACCTAAGTTTTGTTTTGCGTGAGCGTAGAGCTGTCATTTCTTTGTATCTTGTGTCTTGGATCTTGTTTTTCTAGTAACAGAGCGTTGTACTTTTCTCGAAAAATTCCCTTTAAAGAATACATTTTGATGTTTTCAATTTTCTTTTTATTATACCTACTTTCTTTTGTTAGATCACGACGATAAATGGGACTATGTAATAGGTGGCGCAAATGGTAAGATGTTTTCGTATTAAATTATCATTAAACCCAGCCCAGAAGGGTTAACCTTTTACAATTTTAGATGTAGCAGTGATATTCCTTGTTTAACAAACTCGAACTGTAAATAACAAACAAACATCAGATTCTCGGCCATTTTAAAAGATGTTGACCACTCTAACGCACCACTTCCCCTCCCCGCTCCTCCCATCCCAAAATAAGCCCACAAAATCTCAGACGCAAAATGTTCCTGATAAAATGCCCTTCCCGGTGATTCCGCCACCCATTCTGGAGCCGTAGAAATGTTTAGTCGTTCCAACGTGTGACGTAATAAAGCGTTCGCACGGACTAGCCATGTTCAAACGCAGACGTATTTAATTCGCGTAACTATGGAAAATGGTTAACACGAAACTGGCTGTTGGGCTTTTGGCCCACTAACTTACTGTCCCGTGTTTTCCTCGTTACGTGCACAGGTCCGTCAAATTGGGGAGGTGTCTGCCAGACGGGAACGAAACAAACACCAATCGACATAAAAAGCAAAGATACAATTTGGAAGAAAGACTTCAGTGCTTTCACTCTCAAGAACTACGACCAGACGCCTGACGTTAAATTTACTGCTACGAACAATGGCCACAGCCTTGTTATCTCATTCCCTGACGACGTCTACATTGTAAGCGGCGGAGGCCTAACTGGTGAATTCAACACGGTTCAGTTTCACTTGCACTGGGGCTCAACAAACATGAAGGGGTCGGAGCACTTCCTGGACGGCAAGCAATACGCCGCTGAGGTGAGTGACGTTAAGAACAACAATTAGTGATCCCTTCGTGTTAAAGAAGTCCAGGCACGCCATTTTGAGTTGTTAGGGCCATCTACAAAATCAGCTTGAAATTGAAGGAAACCTGGAAATGGTAGTTTACTAAAATAAAACAAGAACCGCGGTGCGATTATAACCACGCTCTTTTATTATTTTTTAATCTTTATGCGAACGTTCAGCTCGCGTGACATAGTTACCGCTGCCATCTACTGTTGCATAACGACCGAATTTCATTGCGCGAAACGTGACTCTCGCTGCCTTTGAGCATATATATGCTGAAAGGCGTATCTGATTACATTCTTTGCATAGCTTGGGTTTAGCGTGACTAAGTAATCGGAGATTTTTGTTTACCTAGCTCGAAGGAAAAAATACCCGGGAAGGTTCATTGACCTTTCAAACAAATATATATTTACATATGTTCCAAGATGAAGCGCAGTGCACATTCTAAAGCAGTCCTTGATGATTCATGGAGTACCGTAGACACCACATCACTTCATCAACACAAATTATATTTTATTGCACGATCGCTCCTATTTGTCACATAGCGAAAGTGAACAGTACAAGTTGCGTGATTCAAAGTCCCGATCAGGTTGAATATTTAATTCACTAACTAGACAAAACTCTTCTGAGGAAAGGTATGAGCAAAAGAGCTGAAAAATGGCCTGTAATTGGCTGATGATGAGATCATCCTCGGAGGTTTGGGTCTAGCTAGGAGTGGTGACGACATTGACGGCATTTGGCCGAGGGGGAGTTCGGGTCTGGTCACCGACAAAAGTACAAGTTGCGTGATTCAACGATTACATTCTTTGCATTGCGTGGGTGTAACGTGATTTAAAGTCCGAGAGTTTTGTTTACCTCAAAGGCAAAAATACCTTGACCTAAAAAACGAATACAAATCTACATATGTTAAAAGGGTTTTTGACGAGCGCTTAGGTTTTAATTTATTTTCCCGAGAAAATTTCACTATTGCTTCTGGCGAAGTAAACACGATCTTATTTATCACCGTCAGCGCATTCCATGACTGACGCCAGAAGTTATCCCTTTTTTAGCGCATTGAACATTTCCTTCAAAAGTGAACAGGAACAAAAATTTCAGATTACAAAGTCACCTCCACGTTTTGTACGCAAAACGAAAATACAGCTTAACTCTGGATAATTGTACCCTTAGTAGCCAGCAACTGGTCTCTAATTACATTCTTTATCCTTGCATATGTCCTGACGTTCATCTCCGAGGGATTTTGGCCCAATTTTGACCAAATAAACATTTCTCCCGGTCAGCGGCCATTTTCTTCATGAATAGTTTATTCGCTAACTTGACAAACCCTCCTGAGGGGGTATATGACGAAAAGAGCTGAGAAATGGCCTGTAATTGGCTAGGGATGACATCATCCGTAGACGACTTTTGGCCGAGTGGCAGTACGGGTCTGCTCACCGACAAAACTAAAAAAAAACAAGAATTTTAAAAAAATTAAAACCGCGCTTTTTAAACTCTTGCGCTCACAAAAACATTACGTAGTATTTAGCAACAACGTTTTGCGAGAAAACATTACCCGGAAACAATTTAAAAGATGGTTAAGACTTGTTCCCATATTTTAAACCGCCCTTGGATACCTTGTGATGCGTACACAAAGTAAATATTGATTATAGGCCTAAGCACTGAAAATACTGATAAGGGTTAGGGTTAATGGTTACCTTCTTTATAGCGTTCGGGTTTCCGATATACTACTTAAATTAAACCATCGGTCTATAGCTATTCCTCGGTGGTCTAGTGATTAGGGTAGAAGACTGCCGTGCTAGCGCGCTGGGTTCAAATCCACCTCTTCAAAACGAATTTTTTTTTCTTTAATTGAAGAGACTTGCACTTTGACAACCTTTGTTGAGCAGAAACTAAGTCTCTGTGTCAAGAAACTTAAAAATTTCATGCGAGTGTACATGAATAGGGAAAGGGCGGTTTGAGATATGCAAACATTCTTTGCTTGAGACGGGTCTAGCGTTACTTGTAATCGGAGAATTCTGTTTATGTCTGAGGAAAAAATACCTTGACCTTTTAAACGACTATCAATTTACATATGTTAAAAGGGTTTTTCACGAGCGTAAAGGCAAAGTTTTAACTTTTTTCCCCAGAAAATTCCATCGTTGCTTCTAGCGAAGTAAACACGATCTTACATTTATCACCGTCAGCGTGATCCATGGCCAGACATAATACCTTTATAGCGCATTGAATATCCCCTTCGAAAGTGAACAGAAACAAAAATTCCAGGTTACAAAATCGTCTGTTTCGCACGCAAAACGAAAATACAGCTTAACTCTGGATAATTTCAGCCTTAGTAGCCAGCAACTGGTCCTAAGTTACATTCTTTATCTTTGCAAATGTCCTGATGTGCATCTCCAACGGAGTTTGGCCTAATTTTGACAAAATAAACATTTCTCACAGACGTCCATGTTCTGTCGAAATAGTTAATTTGCTAACTTGACAAAATGTTCCTGAGGGGGGATATGATGAAAAGAGCTGAGAAATGGCCTGTAATTGGCTGATGATGACATCATCCGGTGACAACAATTGGCCGAGTGGGAGTTTGGGTCTGCTCACCGACAAAACGAAAAAAAAACCGAAGGCAGAGCAAGAAACCGCCCAGCCTTCGGCTGCGCGGTTTAATAAACTGAAGGCCGAGCAAGAACTGCCCGGCCTACGGCCACGCGGTTAAAAACCTACTACGAGATCATAAGGTTAAATGTTAAATGTTGAATGTTTAAGGTAGTACAACTAGCTACATTCAGACATGTGTGAAATGAACACGCCGCTTTGAAGAGACTATGCACCAGCTGAACGTACGGGCAGAGTGGGCACCAGTTCGACCAAAAATTTCGGAATTTTAGTATTAAACGAGAGCAAATGGTCTAGAGAATTTCAGGAAAATTATCCCGGAAAACCAAAACTATATTAATTTCCAGACCTTTCTGAAGTTTAACGCAGTTGTCGCGTTGCTAGCATTATCTGAATTTAATTTTGATTTTAAGAATTTTAGGAAAAAGAGCAAATGGTGCAGAAAATTTCAGGGAGTTTCCAGGAAAACCAAAACCTTTGTTGCGAGTTTGTTGTTTGAGTGGCAGATAGTTTGCAATCTAAACAGGACGCAGGGTTGTCGGAACCACAACATGGTTATTTATTCTAAACGATCGTCGTAATTCCACAAAATCTTAAGCTGCGTCCTCAGATAGGCTTGAGTACACTTCGAGTGCTCCTCCAGACAAGAGAGCACTGAGTTTTGATGCCCATCCAGTTTTATGCCACTTGGCTTGGGAAGTTTAGGTGTCTTAGTTCGATCATCTCTTTCTGCGGTGCGACCATCACGATTCGTTGCTGCTAACCTAACAAGTTCTAACTCATGTTCGCTCTTCGCAGCCTCAGCAGCCTCCTTCTGTCTCAAGATATCAGCTTCCATTTCCAATTTGCTCAATTCTCGTTCTTGTCGACTTGTTTCTCTACCTCGTCCTCTCTTCTACGTCTTTCTTCTTTCTCTTCGTCTTCCTGCCTCCTTTCTTTTTCAAGTCTCCGACGCTTCTCTTCTCTTTCATCTTCTAGCTGCCTACGTTTTTCCTCATGTTCTTCCTCTCAGTGTTTCTCTTCTTTTTCCTCTTCTAGCTGCCTACGTTTCTCTTCACGTTCTTCCTCTCTGCATTTCTCTTCTTTTTCTTCTTGTTGACGCACAAATTCGAGAAACTTTTCTCCTTCCAGTCCAAACTCTTTACCCAGTCGAGTAAATTTCTCCATTTCACAGCGTTAAAATTCCACGGCTCTTTCACTTGCTACAACTCCCTTTCACAGCACAGGTACTTCCTTCCAAGTTGTGATCCTTTACTGGTTATCGGTAGACAACAAATAATACTTGAATTCCACTCTCGCGGACAGGCCCCCGATGTTGCGAGTATGTCGTTTGAGTGGCAGATAGTTTGCAGTCTAAGCAGAACGCAGGGTTGTCGGAACAGCAACAAGGTTATTTATTCCAAACGAATGTAGTAATTCCACACAAAACTTCACAACAAGCACACACAAGGCTTGTAAATTATATTTCGACCTCCGTCACACACGGCCTCTGCCAAATGTACACACGACTTTGTCACACTCCAATAAAGACGGCCTCTGCCAAACTTTACACACGACCTTTGTCACACTCCAGTAAACACGTAGTCTCTTCTAAGACATCCCCTTTAAAATACTCTTTCTAAAAAGCTACACCGATCCGCCTGTATACTTTACAGCATAGGTTCTAGAACTTTCCGGCTCTACTAAATAAATTAACATTACAATGTAAAACTATTTACAGCATCACACGAAAGCGACTTAAAAAAGAACTGCTGAATCACTGTGATACGATTATACTAATTATAATATGCATAATATCGTTCTTCTTTTACAGTTGCACTTCGTCAGCTACAACACCAAGTACGGAAACATTTCCGAAGCAGTAGATAAAGATGATGGGCTTGCTGTTCTGGGTGTGTTCATTATGGTATGTATTTCAAGCTTTTCGACTATAGTCGAGAGTCGAGACCACCTCTCCTAAGCGACCACCCTCTTCAGCGACCAGTTTTCCCAAATACCAAAAGTTTTCAAGCTAAAAGTTTGAAATTTTCTTTTGTTTTTAACCTCCCGTAAGCGACCACTTGACAGAAAATGTAGTGGAAATTGGATAAGGTGTTGGAACATTATCGAATTCTAGGAAGTAAAAGAGACGAAAATTTTTCAATGGCAAAACCGGATTTTTTGCTTAAAATACACTTTCTACAAAAATGAAACATTTAGAAAATGGGTAGGTCTCTGCAGTTACCATAGCTAAAGAGGCAAAAGTTTGAGCCACTATGGTCTAAGCTTTCATTACCGACCACCTCCCGTAAGCGATCACCTGGGCTTGCCTGTAGAGGAACTTCTCCAAAATGGTTACCTTGGGGACAGAATAAAGTGACCGTTATAGACAGGCAGCCATTATGGAGGGGAAGATGTGTGACTGAGTACACAATTTTTTAAATATTTTTAAATGCTTTATTGTAGCATAAAAATACGTAACGCACACGCGATACAGATTAAATTTCCTGATCTTTCACAAAGAAAAATGGTGCACCTTCTGTCAGTCGCTGATGAGCTGGCAACAACAACAACACACATTTTATTAGCAAAATAGAACTCTTAGTTACAAAACAGATAATTGAAACAGAAAATTAGGTAAATTCACCCAGAAAAACGTAAAAGCAAGTCGAGCTCAATGAAAATAATTAATAACGAAGACAAAACAAAGAAAAAAAGGGAAAAAAAAACAGCAAATAAGTAAACGGAATAAGTGGCCGTTGTCGACAGACAGTTGAGACGTGCTTTAAGGGGCGTTGCCGTTGTGGAGAGGTGGCCGTTGGAAAGGGGTTAAATAAGAGCGAATGTAAGGACCGCGGTCCACTAAGACAAAAAAGCGGCCATTGTAGAGAAGTACCGCTTGAGAGGAGGTAGTCGTTAGTGGAGGTTCGACTGTTTACTTTTTTATTGATTGTATTGAATGATTGATTGATTGATTGTTTGATTGATTGACCCACTGACTAACTGTCTGAGTGATTGATAGATTGGTTGACTTAATGACTTACTGAATGATTGAGTGATTGATTGATTGATTGATTGATTGATTGACTGACTGAGTAATTGATTGGGTCATTGATTGATTGATTGATCCATTAATTAACTGACTGACTAGGTGACTGATGAGTTGGTGGATTGATTGACTGATTGATTAGTTGATTGATTGATTGATTGATTGGTTATTGGATTGATTGATTGATTGATTGATTGGTTATTGGATTGATTGATTGATTGATTGATTGATTGATTGATCCATTGAATAACTGACTGACTAGCTGAGTGATTGGTTGATGGATTGATTGATTGATTGACTTACTAACTGGTTGATTGATTGGTTGATTGGTTGATTGATTGATTGATTGATTGATTGATTGGTTGATTGATTGACTGACTGATTAATTGATTGATATATTAGTTGATTAATTGATCCATTGATTAACTGACTGACTAGCTGACTGATTGATTTGTGTATTGATTGATGGATTGATGGATTGATGGATTGATTGATTGATTGATTGATTTGCAGGGACGTTATGGGATTCTGTTAACTACAAAACTGGAGCGCCTAGGCCAATGTACAAGTCATGCCTAACCCCTCCCCACCTGAAGTGCACATTCTTATATACTGTGAAACCAACAATACTTCAGTGACAGTCGTATTTTTAATTTTTGTTTCAGGTTGAAGGCGAAAATAATACAAATTATGACTTTTTGGAATATGCCCCGGATGTCATTAACAAAAGTACGTAATGTAGTGTCTATTTTCAGCAATCGCATGTATTACTTCGCCTTACTAAAATAAAAATGCAATATATATTTTTTACAAGTTTCAGCCTTGACGATTTGTCACTAAGTTACAACTGTTAGTTTTAATGCAGATTTCCTTTTGAACATGGAAAACATTTTAGCCACCTTGTAACACACCCAGCTTCATTTTTGAATGCAAGAAACAAGGTTTACGGTACTGTAGTCTAGTGGAAAACTTACATCGTGAGCTCAGGAACTCTGTGGCTAGGGCGCCGCCCAACGCAGCTACAATTCATAGAAAGTCGAGAGCGAATAATCTGACTGTTTTAGTATAAATCTGCTAGTCGTTCAAAACTTTCAACAAACAATCCTTTCTAAGACTTTTCGAGAACGCAAAAAGTGGCCTCCCGTTTCTTAACAGCCGCATACACGTCCTAGCCTACTTACTATCTTAAAGTCCGCATGTGTTGTAAACCTCATGAAAATGATTCTATGTGCCCAGGAGACATGTCATGTGTTAGCTGTCATGATGGAATGCTCAAGTCTCAAAGCAGCTTCACAGTTTTTTTTCTCGGGGGTCAGTCTCTGATATTCCACTTTTCTTACTGTTAACACAGCCAATGAAAAAGGGGGCATAGCTGCATTCAAGTTTAAACCAATGTTACCGACCGACCTGACCAAGTTCTTCCGTTACCCGGGTTCTCTGACCACCCCTGGCTGCTATGAAAGCGTGACTTGGACAGTTTTTAAAAATCCCGTCAAGATATCCCAGCATCAGGTACGTTATCTTGTTCCTCGATTAAGCTCTGGGCTCCGAATTAACGTCTACCCCGTGTTTATGCAGGATGCTTAGGCAGAAGAGATAACGCCGCGCTTGAAGCGCTCGCCTCCCAAGATAGAATGTGGCCCGGGTTCAGTAATATCAATATTCTAACATGGCTTCAAGGCTTTCAGGACAATCTTCTATATTCGGTGATGTTTTCCATGTATCCAAGTCTATTTGCGAATCGTGAGAGAAAAAAATGCAATTTTGACCCGTAAACCTCAGATCCACGTTAGAATGTTGATATACCGCGCACCGAACATGGCCTATTGCTAGACCAGGCGTCAGAAGTAGGCGGAGTAGGCTGTTGATTCCTGTCTTGCTCCGAGGGTCTTTTCCTCCCTGCAGAATAACAAATAGCAAACTGGTAACAGCGGACGAAGCCGTACCACTGCAAATCCAAAATAAAACTCAAAACCCGACCCAACCTGGTCCCAGGGTCTTTTCTCTTCCTCGAGAATGAGAGAGGAGCCTGGAAATGTTCAATCCAACAGGGTGGCCAATCCATGATGCACTCGATGATAGAATTTAATTTATCGTGACTTAAAGCTAAAAATTAGTCATCATTTAAAATGACGTCGGCTTACTTTTCTGTGTACTTGAATTCTTTTCCTTTTTATTTTTTCTTCGCAAAGTCTCACAGGCAGGAATAAACGAAAATAAACGAACATGAACGAATTTAAGATAGATAGATTTTCAGGCCCCGTTTGTTGTCGTCGTAGTTATGATTGAGGACATTTAAGTTAGTTGAGTTGTGAACCTCAGCTCAGATTGTTGAAGACGAAATACAGAATTACTTAGTATGGTCATTTGATTTTGTCGTGCTCTGGTTGGCATGCGAACACAGACGTATTACCGGCTGTCACTTAGTTGGAACCAAGTGACAGCCGGGAATACTTCTGCGATCGATGACTTTGCTCTGATTGGCCGAAATACGTGTCTCGTGGTGCATACTGAAAATGTTCCGGGATTATCTTGCGTCTAATTGATGATTAGCCTGTGAGGCTGTGACACATTTTCAATCTCTTGCTACTGACTCGGTTCTTTATCACAGATGGACCTTCTGCGCATGCTCAAAGACAGCAATGATGCACAAATGGTCGACAATTTCCGTCCACTGCTACCCCTCAACGACCGAAAAGTCTACTCTAGTTTTGAAATTCCTGAGGAAGGTGCGAAACCGACTTCCGAGGGCCCCACAGCTGATGCGACCGCTGTAAGCATGACCGCTGCTCCATTCTTTTTGATGCTGGTTGCCGCTCTTTTCAAGTATTAAATTTCACGACAGTCATATGAGCGCTGGACGGAAATATTCACATCTCCAGCTGTTGCAATAGCTCGCTTGCCGTAGTGTGATCGACATCAGAGACTTTGTTAGCGGGTTTTTGTGGACCTAAAGACCAAAGAAACCTTTGGTGTCCAAGTTTGCCTGTGTACAGCCGCGCTCTCTCCTATCTTCGATATTTTTTAAGAGAGTGCGCGATTGTACACAGGCTATAGGTGTGGAACATGTTTTCATTAGAAAGTTTTCGTAGTAACCTTGCTACAGCCTGAATAAAGAGAAGTATCTATTCGCGACGTCATCAGAATGGAATTTTCGTGATCTGATTTTTCTCTCAGACCTCTATAGAACAGAAGAAAAGAAGAGAGACTTTTGTTTCTCCAGGCTAGATCTATTTCTTAATTAGCATTTGTTGCCTTGATATACAAGGTGGCCGAACACAGTTTTCGCGCGCGCTTCTCGGCTTGCCAACGCAATTCAGCGCGCGCACAAGTATTGCATAAGAGAGTGCGCGATTGTACACAGGCTATAGGTGTGGAGCATGTTTTCATTAGAAAGTTTTCGTAGTAGCCTTGCTATAGCCTGAACAAAGAGAAGTGTCTATTCGCGACGTCATCAGAATGGAATTTTCGGGATGCGATTCGTCTCTGAGACCTCTGTGGAAGAAGAGAAAAGAAGAGAGACTTTTGTTTCTCCAGGCTAGAATTATTTCTTAATTAGCATTTGTTGACTTGTATCGACTTGATATACAAGGCCTTTTTAAGAGTTATTGGCACATCAGTTTCACTTGTACAAATACAAACAGCGGGTAGAAAACATTGTCGGGGTTTCACTGATGTATCGATCTTTGTAATTGTGTCGCAATCTTCAAGGATATAGAAATGAAAAGGTTAGACATTTCTATATCTTAAGTAATGCACTGATCAGCGATCAGAAAACAAAAGCATTTGGTATTGCTTTGAAAGAAAAATCATTTTCTTAGATCAAAATATGGGTATTCAGGGGAGATAAAGTGATTTGGTGTGATATCCTAGGGGTAATGGGGGTATTTAACAGTATTACGGCGTACACTTCCCCGAGGGACTTAGCCAGAGCATTCCCATTCTCACTTTACTTTAAATATTTTTTTCTTAAACTGTATTTAGAAACGCGTTTCCTTTATATTATGTGATAGCTTGATTTGCACGACGCTTAATTTAGGACGCTTTTTTTCAGACAATGACAACTTCTGCTAGTTGGTATCTTTATTGCTTTTGCTAGTACGTATCTTTATTGCGGAGTAGCTGCAATCTTAAGTAACTGAATTTGTAGCGTTATTACAACGTGAAATAAAGAAACAGTATTTTGTACAAGCATTATATCAAGTGCTGTTCTTAGAACGTTTTCTCAGTGGGGGTGAGTCAAGGCTCCTTCTCCTTTTAGGGCTTAAAATTCAAAGAATTTTGAACGACATTCCCGGAGAGAATACTTACGCCTGTTTAGGACTCTACCCTATAAAAAATACCATTGGAATGTGACTCTTTACCTGCCAGATACGTTCCAATCTGAATTTTCTTGAAGGACATTAGCGAACATTTACGATGGTTTCTTTTTTGTATGAACTGCGCGTGGGCACACATTTTTTTTGTCCGTATCAGCCAAACAGTCAAAACAAGTCTAACGGTTTTTCAAGGACCAAATGTGCTTTGCACGGACTTCTTTCAAACTCAGATTTTTAGGTGAGAATGAGTTCGTCTTGTTTTTATTTTCTTTCGTGCCTTCGTTTCCTCTCAGTTAGTGTATCTGTCATTCTGCCACGACTTACTGTGGCATGTCATTACTGAACTACATCTGAGAGGGATTTTAGAGCGACAACAAGAGGGGAACAAAGGATAAGAGGGATAAGAGGGGAACAAAAGTATTTTAATTTAGAGACATGCACTGCAAGATCGTTGAACAAACAGTTTAAAGTGCCTATGAAGCAAAAAAATAATTGCTGCTTATTTGAAAGGCTTTTCAAAGTAAAGAAGAATGACGTTTTCCTTTCTGAAATATCCTTTTTATTTTTAGAGATATTTACGTTTTTACCTCATGGTATGACGTAAGTCATGCTATGGGGTTTAGGGTTTGTGGGTAAAATTCAATTAAGAATCACTCACTCACTTGTTAGACAATTAATTTATGCATTAAACCTAGATTAAATACGTTTTCCCCATATCTCTCACTCCCCGACAAGTTTGTCTCATTGTTTATGCCATTGTCTCAGTGTAAGTGGGGGGTGGTAGAAAGGCGAGAACATGTCACACTACTTGGACAGACTTAAAATGGCGTCCTGTCCCTTGAAGCGTGATGGTTGTTTGATCCCAAACCGGATCGGAACCTACCTTTGTAAAGCCAAAAATGGAAAGATAATTTGCTACAGAATACTCGACTGCAGAGAAATGGGCGTCGCAGTCTTAGAAGAGACGAGAACATGAACGATTCGTGCGTGAAGATCCTTTAAGGTCGGCACACACGATGGGACTAGTCCCTGCGACTCCCTGCAACAAGTCACAGGGACTAGTCGCATCGTGTGAACTGGTCATTTTTGCCACAAAATCTAGTCGCAGAGCTCCAAAATTTGGTCCCTGCGATTAGTCCCACGAATTCAAACTGGTTTGAATTCATGGAACTAGTCGCAGGGACTAAAGTTAGTCCCTGCGACTAGATTTAGAAGCAGTTCACACGATGCGACCGGTCCCTGCGACTAGTCGCAGGGACTAGTTGTCAGTTCACCGCACGATGCGACTAGTACTGCAGGGACTAGTCGTAGGGACTAGTCCCATCGTGTGTGCCGACCTTTACATCATTGTATGACCGCGATCATGAAATAAGCAAATTGGTTAGTGTTTGACTTAGCTGGTTATTTGTGTTTCACAACCACGAAAATTTCGAGATGTGCGGTGTTTTGAATTCAAATAACGGACTATGAGCTGCTATGGGGCCTCTCAAGACTTTTGAAAACAGAGTTCTAGTTGGATGGAGGTTTAGGTTTCGGTAAAGAGCGCAGCTAAATGGACATCTTTGGAAGACGGCGAATTGACCGGACACAGGAAGAAAGCAGTATATTGAAATGAACGCTTTATCATCTGGGACAAACGGTAAGACTTTCTCCTCCTGTCGTATGGGAGTTTGTAAAGAACATGCAACATATAATTGAACAACAAGCACACTTTGAGATAATTTTCGCAATTCGATCAAAAAGTTTTCGGAAAATATTGTCACATGCCTGCATATTACACATGACGTTGAGAAACATTGTATATAATTTCTTGTAAAAATGTAAAATCAAGTTTATTTCATGTAAAATATACACAAAAGGAAACGTCAGAGGTTATTCCTATCGAGGACGTTCCCTACATAAAATATAAAAGATCTACAGCAATATAAAATTTAAAAAAATAATTAATAATAATTCCTGTAAAAATCAAACAAAGTGGGAAATGGAAAATTTTGCCCCCCCCCCCCCCCCACTCAAATTTACATGGAAGTAGGTCCCCATGAGGGATGTTCAAAAATGTCAACCATTGAGGTTATAACTTAATTGTTGCCATGGTAACACCAAATGTTTCTTAATGCCTGAGAACTTAATTTTTAACTAAAAAATGATGTAAAAAATTGAAAAATTCAAAACCGTGTATCTCAAGTCCAATTAAACACTGCAACTCGAGACTTAAACTACTATCATAGATTCCCTCCATGTATGTGGCTTTTTATAATATATATTCTACGTGGAATAAACGGCCAACTAATTACAGTGTCTCCACCATTTAAATTTGTGGGTGAAACAAGCAGTATGTTTCTCTCATTATCTCTAAAAGTACATCAGTTCTAGAACTGGAACTACATGGATAGTTTACAACAAACATTCTAGTTACTAAATCTGTAAAATTTTCTAAGGGGCGGGTTTATTTTGTTGTCAGGGCAATCAGCAAAAACAACATAAAAATCAGGTTTCTTAAATTTTGCTAAAATTAAAATTTCCTCAGGTCTCTAGAAAAACCACAAGAAGACCGAGACAGCCGTCAGATAAAAAGAATATTGTCTGTTGAGTAAATTTCTACTGAAAACAATGGTTTGTGACCATGAATTTTGAAACAAACTGAATGGAACTGGAGCTTACTTTACGGTTTGCTTCATTTCTCTACTTTTTGACGAGCGTTGAAGGAGCTGGTTATTTCCACATAGCACTCGTATTATTCAGAAATCCAGCCCCCGGAACCTATTCTTCTAGCTGGTCTTGTTATTCATCTCCAGCAGCAGACCAATTCTCTATTTCAGCTCACTTAAAAAAGTCAGGTTTGGTCGGCGTACCAAAGCAAGCCGACATGAAGTTAACAAACGCGTGTGTTCCATCTTCGCCTTTTGCTGTACTCCTCAAACAGACGACACCATTCACTCCAAACGATGGAGGAATGCAACATTCAGAACAGACATCAATAACTCAATCATTTTACCCCAATTTATAGAGCCCAGATCAGGCGCGGATCTAGGAAAAATATTGACCGATTTACTGCAAAAAGAGCGCCAAAGGCGCAAGCTCCCAGGGGGGTCTGAGGGCATGCTCCCCCGGGAATTTTTCTAATTTTAACTACCTAAAGTGCTCTTTTCTGGCTTTATAAGTCGGTCAGACAATATGTTTGCCAGATCCATTCTCCTCTGACGAAGCCTTGCAAATCGGTATCGGAATCATTTCGTCAATGTCCATGTTGTAACGAATGTGCAACAAGGCAAGTCCTGTCACTCTCGTCTGTAACCTCGTGCTTCGTAAAATTTTGCCGCTAGAACGTGTCTATGACTATTGTCTATTTCAGGTAATTGGCAAAAAAAAATAAATAAAAAGCAAATGTCAAAACTATTTTCGAGATTTAACTTGCAGTTTACTTTTATTAAAAACATATACATATCTTTTTTTTATGAAAATTGTGACCGATTTCCGTAAAACGGTGGAAATCGGTATGGATCCGCGCCTGCCAGATGGTAGAGAACAATTGTTTTCGAGAGGACCTTCGAGAGAACTTTGTGCCATGGGACATTACCGGTCAGCGGTACTGACCAGAACCCGACTTACTTCATATTTTGTATAACAACGCGTCCTAAATTGTTGATAAATGATTGTGTAAAAGATAAATGAAGGAACAGCCATTGTCCATTCTGATTTTCCATTCTTTGCAGCTGGTGTGCCTTTATGCTCTCATTTCAAGGCCCTTCAGTGCTGAATATCATTACAGATCTATATCTTTCCACAAGTACAATTTCTTCCAACTCCTCAGTAAATGGTATAAAACATAATTCGGGTGCCCTTCAAAAAAAATTTGTACGCGCGCTGTTTTCAAGGAAACCCCCACAAACTATATATCAAAAGAAAGGTTATAAAACGTAGAATTCGAAAAAATTATGTTTTGTTTTGGAGTTTGCTTTCCAAAGGTGGCAGAGGTCGTCAACTTCAAAATGACCGAATCCCGGAGGGGGTACTCTCTTATATATATATGGGCTATATAGGTATGTGCGGCCCCAAAGGGTATGGTTTTTCAAATCTTCCAATATCGGCAAGACCACAACGACAAACCAATGCAAAAGGGTGCCGGATCTTTGGAGACCTGGATCAGTTAAAATCAAAAGATACTATGCAAAAAAACGGTAGACTGATCATCACGGCGAAGAGAGGAGAAACAGGAGTGGGCTTGATGAGCTGATGGTGATTCTGGATGGAACGACAATGTTCGCCAAAGCGTTCGTGTAGCTGGCGTTTTGTCTCTCCAATGTACTACTTTGTGAATTTCTTACATTCAATAAGATAAATTAAATTTTTTGATTTACAATTTAAATTATCATTTATACGTCGTTCTTCTTTAGTTGCAGAGATCAGCTCATCAAGCTCACTCCTGTTTCTACACATTTTAACCAACCTGTCCACTCCATTGACCATCTTCTTTTAACTCCCTTGGAACTCATTCATAGCAAGCGTGACTCCGTACGAAAAGCACGTGAGGCACATCTTATAAACAAGGCAATGAAACTTAAGCCGCTTGAACGCGATGAACAAAATTAGCTACTTTTTAACCTATCATAGCTCCTTATTTTATATTTCAAAGCTCTTATATGTAACGGTCATTTTGTATTTTTTGCGTTCATTTTCTTTTAGCCCCCGTAGAAGGTTTTTCAAACCGAAATATCGGGCAAATATATTGTGATGGCAGAGAATAAGGCAGAGAAGAAGAACCAGGGCTCTTCTATGTACTTTTATGCTCTGATTTAATGGAAAAGGTGTGTTTTTCAGGGTCGAGAATTTCTCAGTTAATTTCGCGCTGTGAATGAATAAAATCCGCTCGCCGGCTATAGTTATACGCGTAAACTTTTGTGTTTGTTTTGTAGAGAAAAGTTCTGTAAGAAAACTGATTGCTCCGGTATCGAGTTAATTTGTGAGTTTGCCAAACAATGCTTAATCATAACCAAAACCTGTTTTTGATAGTTTCTTGTCGTTTCTGCTCGTTTGGCTAGTTTGCAAAAGTTTTTGAAAGGCAAGTCTGACGCGTACGAGTAGTTCATTTAATTTGTATAGTGCAGCGCGTGCACTTTCAAGTCCGAGTCGGTGTTTTCAGATTGTGAACAAATCGGGAAAAAGATTTGTTTCGTTGTCTTTTATGCTGAGATACTACAACAAATTTTACCAACGTTCACCAAAAGGCTACTAACATCATGTGTGTTTCTTTCACATAGTGAAACTTTACACTGCGAAACATGAAAAATAGACAGGGAGTTTTGATTCAATCGAAATCTTTATTCGAGTTCATTAAAAGCTTCATCGTAACTTTTCTGATTATTTCTGCTGCATTCACATATTTTCAGCTAAGCTTTTTTAAAATTAATTTTTTTAAATATTAAAATATGTTCTCAAACGTTAATCAACCTTAAACATATTCAAAAACTAGAGATATTATGTGAGTTCGATGTACGTTTTCACTCCAAAGTGCGAAGTCCAATTTGTCATGTGTTACTAGCTGTGCAAAACACGCATCGGCGGGCGCTCTTATTCATCGACAACAGAAAATTTATTGGATTTTTACACAAACAAAACTAAGCAGCATCTACGGATATAAACCTATTGTCATTTATTGGGCCTAAACGCTGCTATATCCAAACATATCCAACTAGTTTTTTTTTCTGTGTTATGGAAAAGCTCTTAATCTTCTTCACATGTGAAATTTAGATTGGAGTAATGTGAAGTTCTTGTAAAAGGAGCAGCGGAACTCAACTTGGTCAGCGATATAAAGCGGGACATACCTAAATTCGGCACTGTCTTCACTCAAACTGGAGCAACTTACGACGAAAATACTTGAGCAAAATTCCAACAGCCATAAAGGCGTTGACATGTGGGCCAAAAGCATACAGCTGTTTCGGGAAAGGTTGTCCAAAAGAAGCATAAAAGCGTACGCGACAATGCCGAAAGGCATTATGGTAAACTGTCAGTTTGAGTCAACGAAAACGTGACAGCAATGCTGTCGAAAACGTCAGCTAGCAATACATGCGCAAGCTTTTTTACTGACATTGAGATATAAGTGAGTTTCAAAATTCAGTCAAATGATACAGACCATGAATAGACCTTTTTCGCTTGTACATTTTGTTTTCCCAATACAGATCATGTGATGATACTCAGGAGATTTGATCTTTTGTTTTGTTCATTAAAAAGGGCACATGCAAGCATGAATATGTCTGCATGTACTCTTTTTAATGAACAAGACAAAGGATCAAATCTCCTGAGTATCATCACATGATCTGTATTGGGAAAACAAAATGTACAAGCGAAAAAGGTCTATTAGTAACAAAGGGTTAGGATTCACAGAGAAAGCATGATTCTGACGAATAACCTTACTTATTTTATGTCATGCTTTGCAGAGAAAGTCGGAGAAATGTACCAAAAATCGTGGTACACGTGCAGGGCCATCGCTAACGAACCCTTTGTTTTTGGACGTGTTTTAGTAGCGTGATAGCGAGAGAGAGCTTCAATATGGATAAGCTTGTGCGTACTACCACTTATCTACGCTATATCCTAAGAACTCTTTCATCCAAATAGCTCGCTACCATAGGTCTTCACTGGACAGTCGTGGCATCTTCGATTCTGAGCGTTCACTACAGGTTGAATTTATTTTATTGAATATCTCCCATACTACCTTTCGGCATTGTCGCGAACGCTCTTACCCTTCTTTTGGACAACCTTTCCCGAAACAGCTGTATACCACACAAGTTGAATAACTAACGGACCAAAGTGTACCTTTATTTGTGACAATATACCAACAAAAGCCATTTTGTTTTTCTTCGGCTGCTCGGTGGTGAATAGTACTTGGCTAATCACCTCCGAGCTAGCCAAACAGCGCGCGCGAAAAGTACTATTCACTTGTGTGGTGTTTACTAATTGTTAATTATTTTCTTTGATAAATTGAGCATTATCTATATTGTATTGACCCGCGGCTTCCTGCGGAAAGAAGGGTGTGTACAGCACGCTATGTTATTTTGCAAGATCAACTGACGAACCCGGGTGATGAACCCACTTAATTATTGCTTTCAATGTTTCTCGTCCAGGCAACTGTTGACGTGCATGATAGGAAAGTGAACGATGTACTGCCAGTTTTCTTTTTGCTGCTTGTAGCTGTGAGAACTGCTAAGCGTTTACTTCATTTGTTTGTTTGTTTTGTTTTATTATTCTCTCCATTCAATATTATATTACAAATCTAAATGGACGGTTAGCAGTCGAATGGTTTTTCCGTGAGTATTTTGAAACGATCGGAAGCAGAGTTAAAAGATGATCATCAATGGAGTGGCCAGGTTGCACAAAGCAGTACATTGGAGAGACGAAACGCCAGCTACGCGAACGCTTTGGCGCACATCGTCGTTCGATCCAGAATCGCCATCAGCTCATCAAGCCCACTCCTGTTTCTACACATTTTAACCAACCTGGCCACTCCATTGACCATCTTTTTTTAACTCCCTTGGAACTCATTCACAGCAAGCGTGATTCCGTACGAAAAGCACGTGAGGTACATCTTATAAACAAGGCAATGACACCTGAGCCGCTTGGTATCAATAGACGCGATGAACAAAATTAGCTACTTTTTAACCTATCATA
>JAHPZR010003947.1:60000-67500 GCA_019787425.1 Platygyra sinensis
CACACTTAAAAGTTAGTTGAGGTTTGCAGACTCGCCTTTGAAAGCTTGAAAGAAAGAAAAAAGCATCAGTAAAAACGGCATCCACTCCCCAGTAAATAATTAGAATGTCTAGAATTTTCTTTGTGTAGTACTCTCAAAATAAACAGTCATTACACCTCTTTCTTGATGATCACAAAGTCAGTTTGCAGTTTACGTTGCGTTATTTGTTACAATTTAAAGAACAGAAATTGCGAATGTAAATTAAAGTAACAAAGTATTCAGTGAAACATACAGTTCTGAAGTCCACGAAAATACTGAATATAGACTTTAGAGAGTTTAAGCATGACGTTTACGGCAGACGGCAAAGATAGCCTTTGATGTTTTATTCTTTTCTTGTAATCCTTAATTAAATCCCGCAGATATAGAGAAATGTCTTATTCTCTACACCGCTGAAATACAAAAAAATATATTTTCAATCTACTGTATAGACAGCTGTTGACAGAAGGTAAAAGTTTTATTTTTGCCGTTTGCTGATCAGTAGACGTAAAGTCAAGCTTAATCTCTCTAATATTGCGTCGATTTTTCCTTCCTGAGGCGGCAATCAATAAGCAAAATCGCAAAAGGAAGCTATATTGGCCCTTTGCCTATGAACTATGCTAATTATAACAGTCATAATAATAATCGAAGTCTAAACAATGTTCAAGTGCATGGCGAATGAGTCAGCAAACTACTATCTTACTAAAGATAAGACCAATTCACAATTTTTTCACGCTTCCTGATCTGATTGATTAGCGTTTGGTCTCTGAATTTCTATTCGATTTCAGTGCCGGCATACTCTCCAGTAACACTGTAATAATCTATCAGTTTGAGCTTTTTGAGGAAGGGTCGCAACTTTTTACTAGATTGGTTTGACAGATAAACATTCATAGACGGGCAAACCGCAATGAGTTGCTTCTAGAAGCAAACGGCCTGTCATCCCGGGGGTGGTACTCCCATATATGGCTGTATAGGTACGTCCCGCGGAATGGGGTAGGTTTTTGAGGTTCTGGGTCCTTAAATACGGTATTTTTTTTTACCCTTTTGTTACTGTGATCCTGGAGTGGACCTTAGATAGGGTAGCTAAATTGTACTATCTAATACTGTAGGGTGAAAACGCCCGCGTAAACGAATGTTTTTTTGTTATATATATATATATATAAAACTTGATGTAACCGTTTAAGTGTTAACAAAGTGATTTTGCAAGAGAGGTTTAACAGCCGTCAGGCGGGCAGTGACATGTAACACCTCTACAAGCCATATTATTAGTATGACTCTCGTTCATGCTACAGAAAAGAAATAAAGTTTTCCTTTTCATGGTATTAATAATTTTGTGGTTACGGTTCAAGAACCTTCGCGACACACCCCTATCCAAAATTCGCGGGAGTACCTCCCCCGGGCCTGTCATGCCTAGTTAGTTTTTAACCTCCAAAAGTAGTTTTCAATGTCTCAGTCATCTATTTTAGTCTCAAGTAAAAACAACAGCCTCTGGTCTCTTTGGCCTGACTTTGAACTTTAAGCGAACTAAATTCACTTTGCATGTTTCGTCTCTGATAAGTTGATAAAATGGTTTTGTCTGATACTTCCGCGACAGGCCCTACAGTGTCTCATACTGAGTTTACATCTTTAAATAAAATAGCCATGATTCGCTTTCACTTTCAGTCACGTTCAAAAGTAGTCCCTCCAAACAGAGACGTGATCGGATTAATTTAAGGGTTAAGTAGACCGTTGTGAGATAACACAAGTGATTTTAGCATTGTTTGTAATCCACTATGTGCCCAAGTTATGAATAGACTGTTTTAAACCATTATCAATTCAAGGCTGCAGAACGTTCGTCAGAGAAAGAACTTATTGAAGACTGTTTCTAATTGTCACAGGTTTTTTTCCTCCGTTAGTAGATACATATGTTTGAAATAAAATCCAGATGTTTTCCTAAACGAACACCTAATATAAATGTATATCTCGGGTCTTCTAGCACATTCTTCTCCGAACAAAAGATGTCTATTTCAATTGTCTTTATGCGCGATTTTTTTCATGAATTTAGATGTGAGAAGCTGACCTTTTTGGCTGAAGCTCTCGATGTTTTTAGACTCTTCGCTGAGACAAACTTAGTAGGCCAGATTGTTGATAAACATGCAATTTGTTCACTTCTAATTAACAGCTTAACATGGCCATACTTATAATGATTAAGGACGGGACACATTTCCTTAGTAACATGCATATGAAAAACAACAACACCTATAAACAACAAAATTGGTCGATACGGTACAGCGTCCAAGCTGTTGTGAGGCTGTGATATAAAAATAGAATACTGCAATAAAGTGTAACTAAGTAGGGAAAGCATTATCGCTTGGCAATGGCTGTGCATGAAGAAAATTTCAGTCACATTTGTGGGTTATAAATTGTTCCTTTCGCTCAATGAGATAAAATCAAACATTTCGTTGGCATGGAAATTCTAACAATTTAAAACACCGGGCGATTACATGGGATACCACCTTTAACAATAACGAAAAGAATGCATTCTCATTTGAAAGAGGGCACCGCTTGGAATTTGATTGCGCAACCAATGAATAAGAAGCAAGCTAAGCACCCCAAGGGTCCCCTCCAAGGCTTTAATAACCTGCAGCCCCGCTAAACCGTTTCTTCCATCAGTCGCTTCGCAACCACTTTGGACAGCTCGAAGTAAGTTTTCCTCAACAGTATATATACTTGTGCTTTTATTGCGCGCGACCTTTTTCATATCGAGATCCAGATGCTGTGACCTAAAATGAACTGTCAGGTATTGCTGTGCTACTATCTGGCGTAGTTTTTCCAGGCACATGTTTAAGGAATGCCAGTTTTCTAATCCGGCTTTAATGGCATTCGAGCTGTTTTTTTACAACGGCAATTCCAGACTGTTTTGGAGTTTCTCTTCACTAGTGCGCTTAACCAAATAAAACTGGTACCGTTGTGTGTTTCGCAGAAAAGGTAAAAACTACTTTAAACCAGTGTAAGATAAGTCGCGTATCCTGTGATTCCACGACTAATTATATGTTAGTTAACGCAAGGTTGGGCCTGAAAGTAATGAAAATGTTTCATCGCTTGCACTTTTGCGCTTTCAGAAGATACTGTGTGATCTTATGAAGACTTAACTCAATTTTGGATCTTTAACTGCTCATAGTGTTCAGATTGAGCCGATCTTGCCGTAGGCAAAATAGATCAAAAGAAGGTAACTATTTTATGCAAACACAATTATCGCTTCGCAGTAGTGGCACAAGAACATTAAGGTCAACTCCTACTGAGTAGGGACAAAGAAAAAGCAAGGGATGTTTAGTCAATAGCACAAAGAAATAAGCATCATTAAAAAAATGCTATCAAGATGCGCCGAAGGCATTTTGTACATTCAATTTAAAAGTACTACAATTCATCAATTCAATAACTATTGAATGTAAATGTGTTCTATTGTTTTAAACCTCGCTGTCGTAAACCGTTTTCGAGACGTTCTCAAGCGTTTTGCCTGATAAAAGGACTCGCATATTCCACTTATTATCTCTTCATATGAACGTTTCAGTTAAGTTATAGGGCCCGGGTCGCACTTGAGACAAACATCTGAAATGTCCTACGATGTTACCGACAAAGTTGTTTTAAAACTTGTCCCAGACAAAATTAGACATACCAGTTTAGGGTCGCATTTACAGAGACAATCAACCGTGACACATGGTTAAGTAGACATAAGCCTTGTCACTTTATCCGGCGCGCCATTTCATACATAAAAAAGATGATAATTTTCCCGCTTTCAACTGGCCTCTCTAGAATCTTCAACATCAGCAGACTCTGGTGATGCTGCAGGTGGGGAAGATCGAGCTGGCAAACTGCTGGAGCTCGATAATGTACGAGCTCTGGATGGCTAGGATGCAAAATTGCGCCAAAACCGCTGTTGGCACAAAAGTGTTTCGGAGAAATTGCTATAGTTGGGCCTACACCCATTGTGCTGATCGTAAGAGTTATCTGTTTCGTTCTCCCCAAAAAACGGGAACATTTGATCGAAAACCTCAATTCATGTCTACGCACGCGTGACCGACGGAACTCAGTCGCAATGAAATAATGCAATGAAAACCGAGTACATTACATTTTTAAGGCCTTTTGAAATTGATCGACAACTTTATCCCAAGGAAAACATTTTTTGTTTTTTCCTAAAAGGTCCTGGTTTGTAGTAGGACTACGGCTTCTTTGAAGATTTGTCTCTGTAGACAAGTTTTTGTCCGCGTAGAGACAAGTAGGTCACACTTGGCGTGGTCAGGCGTTGACAGGAATCTGACATTTTTTTGGTTATCAAAGCAAACTTCTCCCAATTTTGTCTCAAGTGCGACCCGCACAGCTGCAAACAGTAGATGTCAACAATGATGAGAATTGTCTTATAAACTTGATCGATGCAGCACTCGTATAGAAGCTAGTAAATGTACACGTTGGTCGGTTTTCTTATAGAATTCCATTTCGTAGAGTAAAACCTAATGAATCTACGGTTCTACTAATATTTGCCTCCTTTAGTTTCTTTTTCACTTTTTGTGTACATTTAGATTGTGCAATAAAGTAAGCAAGTTCCCAAAACAAATCAATTTTGTCTGAGGAACGCACTCCTTCTTTATCTCTTTATAATTTTCCTCATTTCATTTCTTTACAGAGTGAATAATGGACAAGCTTTTGTTAGTTGCATTTGTGTGTGTTGGAGTTTCCCTTACTTCTGGAGCAAGTAAGTACGCATGTTACTACTAAACTGTAGTTCTACCGATAGGACCGCAATGCGTACGCAAAAACATAATTAATTTCTTGGCGGTGTTTAAACAATCAAAGCAGAAGTGACATGATTAGATGTATAAAGCCCTCTTTTATATAGCACCGAGTGTCAATTTATGAAACGTACCCTGAGATCATTAATGCAATACTATTAATTCGGCAAGTTTACTGAAGAAAAAGCTTATAAAATACTTAAAATGTCCTCATTGAACTTAATTCAATTCTACAGAAAGTGCGCATTGCACACCCAATTTTACTTTGAATAAACAAATTTGTTATCTGCGAATATCCCTAGATAGCTGCTTAGATCTTCACTATTTTCTCGATCTGTTACAGTGAGTCTTACAAAGTTCTAGATATTGCAACTCAATATATTTGAAGTTACTGTTATAGAACCTAATACCTTTGTCGGTTGGTTTAAATTTCAGACTGGAACTACATTACAAACTCAGCATATGGTATGAAACTATCATCAATTTCTTCACCCTGTTTATCCTCTGCATTTTTTTAAAATTCTCAACTACCACTACAGCTGAACTTTCTTATGGCCCCATTTTCCATGCAGAGCCCCTCCAGTTCTTTCAGTTGTCTCATGGTCCCTTTAGGTCCCTTTAGGTCCCTCGGTAGTCACCTCTGGCAGTCCCTTCGTTACCTCTCAAGGTCCCTTTAGCCCCTCTAGTAGTTAACTCTGACAGTCCCTTCAGTTACCTCT
The DNA here is from genome assembly GCA_019787425.1 of Platygyra sinensis. Taxonomy (NCBI): domain Eukaryota; kingdom Metazoa; phylum Cnidaria; class Anthozoa; order Scleractinia; family Merulinidae; genus Platygyra; species Platygyra sinensis. Next base: position 65,501 of record JAHPZR010003947.1, read on the forward strand.
CACGGTCCCTTTAGCCCCTCTAGCAGTTAACTTTGACAAGCCCCTTCAGACATCTCTCGTGGTCCCTTTCACCCCTCCGGTATGTACTCCTCGTTCATTTCCGTCCCGTTACTTGAGCATTTTCCTTTCAAGTTCCGCTGAAGTGCTTTTGAATAATTAGACCGCCACTTTGCTAATTTCAACTTCTTCTTCCTCTCGTAATACAAGGTCCAAGCAAATGGACAGGGCTATGCTATAATGGTACCAAACAATCTCCCATTGACATAAACTCCACCGCGGCGTCCTACAAGTCGATGTCAGCCTTCAACTTTGAAAATTACGCATCAGTACTATCGGTCAATTTCACCGGTAAAAACAGTGGCGATTCCCTAAAGATAACAGTCCCCTCCTTCAAATACTTCGTCAATGGAGGTGGTCTCACAGGTAACTTCACCACAGCTCAATTCCACCTTCACTGGGGATCCAGTAATTCCAAAGGATCAGAGCATAAAATTGATGGCAAGCAATATGCTGCCGAGGTAAGTGGAATTGTTCTTTGCTCTCCTCGGCTAAAAAAAGCTGCTTTGCTATGGAGGGCATATATTAGGTAAAATAAATCGCCTAAATTTTAAAAGCTTTGCATATATATGTCGACCTTCTATTTGTTTTATCGATGTCTCTATTTTGAAGTTGTCCTTAATTTCAAGGTAAGTTCGCTCAAAAGTACCCAATGTAGAGCATTTTCACTCAAGTGGTTAGCAGCCAACCAAATTTATTGGAACCAAAGAAATTGTTTACAGAGCTGAAGAGTTGAACTCTCACAGGATTGGTTTGTGGTCTCAACATGGCGGCCGCCGTTTCATTATAGTTTAGTACACTTGCCGTGACTTAATGCGTGTTAGTGTCACTTGTTTCAGTCTTTTCTAATTATGTTCTATTTTATATTAACAGATCCATTTTGTCAGCTTCAACGTCAAGTACCCAAACTTAACCAGTGCGGTGGCTGAGCCAGATGGTCTGGCTGTCCTAGGTGCTTTCCTTGAGGTAAAGTACTTTTCAAAACCTCATTCCCAGGCTCTCTGTTCGTCCCGTCTCCGTGGGGCTCAACCCTGTTCCCATTGCTTCCTCCCAATGTTTAAGAGAAAAGTCCTGGGGACGAGGTTGGGTGAGGCGGCTTCAAGGAGCAATGGAACGTGTTTGTGTTTTACTCGAGTGAAGTAACCAAGACCAAGTTATTTTCGGGAAGTGAGAGCGTTTTTGTACATTTGACTGCTTTCCAGGTGGATGCCTTGTTTGCGTATATGTTTAAAACTTCTGCACACGGCGGATACATAAAAACAACCGTTCAAATGATCTGAACTAAAAGATATACCCCTCTCCACTTTCGCCCTCCTCCTCTCCTACCACCTAAATCGAGGTTTCTCCCAAATGGTGGTTTAGTGATGAAACACAGCATTTAAAATTCACCTTGACTAATGGCCGCTCTGTTGATCAAATGCCCCAAGTTAACATCACCATTGGGTGGCCTAGGTGTGACCACTGTTCCCAGTTTTCTCCTAAAAATCTCTGATTAATATGTTTTCTTTTTTTCTTGTCTAGGTCAGTGGAAGTGGCAACTCTAACTATAACAAGATCTTTACTCCTGCTGCACAACTGGTGAACGAAAGTAAGGCTCCTGAATTCTGTATTATGCAAAGCAATTATAAAGTTCTACCGCGTCAAGTTTTCAAATTAAGATAAAAGAGACGCTGCATTAGTCAGAAATTCCAACTTTAAACCAACAGCTGAGACACTAAAATTTGTCTCTTTTGATTTCTTTTTCATTTTTTGTTATTTTTTTAATATTGATTCTTTTTCAACTACTGTTGTCGCGCGTGCAGTCTTTGTTCCCAGTATATTCCAATACCCAAATTGTTAACGTAAATTTTATGGTGTAATTCTATAACGTAATCATGTATACATTAAAAATTGAAATATACAACCGTCGAACAATTGCAATTGAAGATGACGTAGAAATATTA
>JAHPZR010003947.1:72500-80000 GCA_019787425.1 Platygyra sinensis
TCATGTCAGTCTAAAAAGGAAACAACGTTTTCCATTTTGATGTGAAGTATATATGAAATAATTCATACCGTGATTTTTCATTTTGCTAAGCATGTTATAATATTTCTACGTCATCTTCAATTGCAATTGTTCGACGGTTGTATATTTCAATTTTTAATGTATACATGATTACGTTATAGAATTACACCATAAAATTTACGTTAACAATTTGGGTATTGGAATATACTGGGAACAAAGACTGCACGCGCGACAACAGTAGTTGAAAAAGAATCAATATTAAAAAATAAACAAAAAATGAAAAAGAAATCAAAGAGAGGCAAATTTTAGTGTCTCAGCTGTTGGTTTAAAGTTGGAATTTCTGACTAATGCAGCGTCTCTTTTATCTTAATTTGAAAACTTGACGCGGTAGAACTTTATAATTGCTTTGCATAATACAGAATTCAGGAGCCTTACTTTCGTTCACCAGTTGTGCAGCAGGAGTAAAGATCTTGTTATAGTTAGAGTTGCCACTTCCACTGACCTAGACAAGAAAAAAAGAAAACATATTAATCAGAGATTTTTAGGAGAAAACTGGGAACAGTGGTCACACCTAGGCCACCCAATGGTGATGTTAACTTGGGGCATTTGATCAACAGAGCGGCCATTAGTCAAGGTGAATTTTAAATGCTGTGTTTCATCACTAAACCACCATTTGGGAGAAACCTCGATTTAGGTGGTAGGAGAGGAGGAGGGCGAAAGTGGAGAGGGGTATATCTTTTAGTTCAGATCATTTGAACGGTTGTTTTATGTATCCGCCGTGTGCAGAAGTTTTAAACATATACGCAAACAAGGCATCCACCTGGAAAGCAGTCAAATGTACAAAAACGCTCTCACTTCCCGAAAATAACTTGGTCTTGGTTACTTCACTCGAGTAAAACACAAACACGTTCCATTGCTCCTTGAAGCCGCCTCACCCAACCTCGTCCCCAGGACTTTTCTCTTAAACATTGGGAGGAAGCAATGGGAACAGGGTTGAGCCCCACGGAGACGGGACGAACAGAGAGCCTGGGAATGAGGTTTTGAAAAGTACTTTACCTCAAGGAAAGCACCTAGGACAGCCAGACCATCTGGCTCAGCCACCGCACTGGTTAAGTTTGGGTACTTGACGTTGAAGCTGACAAAATGGATCTGTTAATATAAAATAGAACATAATTAGAAAAGACTGAAACAAGTGACACTAACACGCATTAAGTCACGGCAAGTGTACTAAACTATAATGAAACGGCGGCCGCCATGTTGAGACCACAAACCAATCCTGTGAGAGTTCAACTCTTCAGCTCTGTAAACAATTTCTTTGGTTCCAATAAATTTGGTTGGCTGCTAACCACTTGAGTGAAAATGCTCTACATTGGGTACTTTTGAGCGAACTTACCTTGAAATTAAGGACAACTTCAAAATAGAGACATCGATAAAACAAATAGAAGGTCGACATATATATGCAAAGCTTTTAAAATTTAGGCGATTTATTTTACCTAATATATGCCCTCCATAGCAAAGCAGCTTTTTTTAGCCGAGGAGAGCAAAGAACAATTCCACTTACCTCGGCAGCATATTGCTTGCCATCAATTTTATGCTCTGATCCTTTGGAATTACTGGATCCCCAGTGAAGGTGGAATTGAGCTGTGGTGAAGTTACCTGTGAGACCACCTCCATTGACGAAGTATTTGAAGGAGGGGACTGTTATCTTTAGGGAATCGCCACTGTTTTTACCGGTGAAATTGACCGATAGTACTGATGCGTAATTTTCAAAGTTGAAGGCTGACATCGACTTGTAGGACGCCGCGGTGGAGTTTATGTCAATGGGAGATTGTTTGGTACCATTATAGCATAGCCCTGTCCATTTGCTTGGACCTTGTATTACGAGAGGAAGAAGAAGTTGAAATTAGCAAAGTGGCGGTCTAATTATTCAAAAGCACTTCAGCGGAACTTGAAAGGAAAATGCTCAAGTAACGGGACGGAAATGAACGAGGAGTACATACCGGAGGGGTGAAAGGGACCACGAGAGATGTCTGAAGGGGCTTGTCAAAGTTAACTGCTAGAGGGGCTAAAGGGACCGTGAGAGGTAACTGAAGGGACTGTCAGAGTTAACTACTAGAGGGGCTAAAGGGACCTTGAGAGGTAACGAAGGGACTGCCAGAGGTGACTACCGAGGGACCTAAAGGGACCTAAAGGGACCATGAGACAACTGAAAGAACTGGAGGGGCTCTGCATGGAAAATGGGGCCATAAGAAAGTTCAGCTGTAGTGGTAGTTGAGAATTTTAAAAAAATGCAGAGGATAAACAGGGTGAAGAAATTGATGATAGTTTCATACCATATGCTGAGTTTGTAATGTAGTTCCAGTCTGAAATTTAAACCAACCGACAAAGGTATTAGGTTCTATAACAGTAACTTCAAATATATTGAGTTGCAATATCTAGAACTTTGTAAGACTCACTGTAACAGATCGAGAAAATAGTGAAGATCTAAGCAGCTATCTAGGGATATTCGCAGATAACAAATTTGTTTATTCAAAGTAAAATTGGGTGTGCAATGCGCACTTTCTGTAGAATTGAATTAAGTTCAATGAGGACATTTTAAGTATTTTATAAGCTTTTTCTTCAGTAAACTTGCCGAATTAATAGTATTGCATTAATGATCTCAGGGTACGTTTCATAAATTGACACTCGGTGCTATATAAAAGAGGGCTTTATACATCTAATCATGTCACTTCTGCTTTGATTGTTTAAACACCGCCAAGAAATTAATTATGTTTTTGCGTACGCATTGCGGTCCTATCGGTAGAACTACAGTTTAGTAGTAACATGCGTACTTACTTGCTCCAGAAGTAAGGGAAACTCCAACACACACAAATGCAACTAACAAAAGCTTGTCCATTATTCACTCTGTAAAGAAATGAAATGAGGAAAATTATAAAGAGATAAAGAAGGAGTGCGTTCCTCAGACAAAATTGATTTGTTTTGGGAACTTGCTTACTTTATTGCACAATCTAAATGTACACAAAAAGTGAAAAAGAAACTAAAGGAGGCAAATATTAGTAGAACCGTAGATTCATTAGGTTTTACTCTACGAAATGGAATTCTATAAGAAAACCGACCAACGTGTACATTTACTAGCTTCTATACGAGTGCTGCATCGATCAAGTTTATAAGACAATTCTCATCATTGTTGACATCTACTGTTTGCAGCTGTGCGGGTCGCACTTGAGACAAAATTGGGAGAAGTTTGCTTTGATAACCAAAAAAATGTCAGATTCCTGTCAACGCCTGACCACGCCAAGTGTGACCTACTTGTCTCTACGCGGACAAAAACTTGTCTACAGAGACAAATCTTCAAAGAAGCCGTAGTCCTGCTACAAACCAGGACCTTTTAGGAAAAAACAATTAATGTTTTCCTTGGGATAAAGTTGTCGATCAATTTCAAAAGGCCTTAAAAATGTAATGTACTCGGTTTTCATTGCATTATTTCATTGCGACTGAGTTCCGTCGGTCACGCGTGCGTAGACATGAATTGAGGTTTTCGATCAAATGTTCCCGTTTTTTGGGGAGAACGAAACAGATAACTCTTACGATCAGCACAATGGGTGTAGGCCCAACTATAGCAATTTCTCCGAAACACTTTTGTGCCAACAGCGGTTTTGGCGCAATTTTGCATCCTAGCCATCCAGAGCTCGTACATTATCGAGCTCCAGCAGTTTGCCAGCTCGATCTTCCCCACCTGCAGCATCACCAGAGTCTGCTGATGTTAGATCTAGAGGCCAGTTGCGGAAATTCTTTTTTATGTATGAAATGGCGCGCCGGATAAAGTGACAAGGCTTATGTCTACTTAACCATGTGTCACGGTTGATTGTCTCTGTAAATGCGACCCTAAACTGGTATGTCTAATTTTGTCTGGGACAAGTTTTAAAACAACTTTGTCGGTAACATCGTAGGACATTTCAGATGTTTGTCTCAAGTGCGACCCGGGCCCTATAACTTAACTGAAACGTTCATATGAAGAGATAATAAGTGGAATATGCGAGTCCTTTTATCAGGCAAAACGCTTGAGAACGTCTCGAAAACGGTTTACGACAGCGAGGTTTAAAACAATAGAACACATTTACATTCAATAGTTATTGAATTGATGAATTGTAGTACTTTTAAATTGAATGTACAAAATGCCTTCGGCGCATCTTGATAGCATTTTTTTAATGATGCTTATTTCTTTGTGCTATTGACTAAACATCCCTTGCTTTTTCTTTGTCCCTACTCAGTAGGAGTTGACCTTAATGTTCTTGTGCCACTACTGCGAAGCGATAATTGTGTTTGCATAAAATAGTTACCTTCTTTTGATCTATTTTGCCTACGGCAAGATCGGCTCAATCTGAACACTATGAGCAGTTAAAGATCCAAAATTGAGTTAAGTCTTCATAAGATCACACAGTATCTTCTGAAAGCGCAAAAGTGCAAGCGATGAAACATTTTCATTACTTTCAGGCCCAACCTTGCGTTAACTAACATATAATTAGTCGTGGAATCACAGGATACGCGACTTATCTTACACTGGTTTAAAGTAGTTTTTACCTTTTCTGCGAAACACACAACGGTACCAGTTTTATTTGGTTAAGCGCACTAGTGAAGAGAAACTCCAAAACAGTCTGGAATTGCCGTTGTAAAAAAACAGCTCGAATGCCATTAAAGCCGGATTAGAAAACTGGCATTCCTTAAACATGTGCCTGGAAAAACTACGCCAGATAGTAGCACAGCAATACCTGACAGTTCATTTTAGGTCACAGCATCTGGATCTCGATATGAAAAAGGTCGCGCGCAATAAAAGCACAAGTATATATACTGTTGAGGAAAACTTACTTCGAGCTGTCCAAAGTGGTTGCGAAGCGACTGATGGAAGAAACGGTTTAGCGGGGCTGCAGGTTATTAAAGCCTTGGAGGGGACCCTTGGGGTGCTTAGCTTGCTTCTTATTCATTGGTTGCGCAATCAAATTCCAAGCGGTGCCCTCTTTCAAATGAGAATGCATTCTTTTCGTTATTGTTAAAGGTGGTATCCCATGTAATCGCCCGGTGTTTTAAATTGTTAGAATTTCCATGCCAACGAAATGTTTGATTTTATCTCATTGAGCGAAAGGAACAATTTATAACCCACAAATGTGACTGAAATTTTCTTCATGCACAGCCATTGCCAAGCGATAATGCTTTCCCTACTTAGTTACACTTTATTGCAGTATTCTATTTTTATATCACAGCCTCACAACAGCTTGGACGCTGTACCGTATCGACCAATTTTGTTGTTTATAGGTGTTGTTGTTTTTCATATGCATGTTACTAAGGAAATGTGTCCCGTCCTTAATCATTATAAGTATGGCCATGTTAAGCTGTTAATTAGAAGTGAACAAATTGCATGTTTATCAACAATCTGGCCTACTAAGTTTGTCTCAGCGAAGAGTCTAAAAACATCGAGAGCTTCAGCCAAAAAGGTCAGCTTCTCACATCTAAATTCATGAAAAAAATCGCGCATAAAGACAATTGAAATAGACATCTTTTGTTCGGAGAAGAATGTGCTAGAAGACCCGAGATATACATTTATATTAGGTGTTCGTTTAGGAAAACATCTGGATTTTATTTCAAACATATGTATCTACTAACGGAGGAAAAAAACCTGTGACAATTAGAAACAGTCTTCAATAAGTTCTTTCTCTGACGAACGTTCTGCAGCCTTGAATTGATAATGGTTTAAAACAGTCTATTCATAACTTGGGCACATAGTGGATTACAAACAATGCTAAAATCACTTGTGTTATCTCACAACGGTCTACTTAACCCTTAAATTAATCCGATCACGTCTCTGTTTGGAGGGACTACTTTTGAACGTGACTGAAAGTGAAAGCGAATCATGGCTATTTTATTTAAAGATGTAAACTCAGTATGAGACACTGTAGGGCCTGTCGCGGAAGTATCAGACAAAACCATTTTATCAACTTATCAGAGACGAAACATGCAAAGTGAATTTAGTTCGCTTAAAGTTCAAAGTCAGGCCAAAGAGACCAGAGGCTGTTGTTTTTACTTGAGACTAAAATAGATGACTGAGACATTGAAAACTACTTTTGGAGGTTAAAAACTAACTAGGCATGACAGGCCCGGGGGAGGTACTCCCGCGAATTTTGGATAGGGGTGTGCCGCGAAGGTTCTTGAACCCTCACCCTATAGAAGGATTAAGAAAGAGAAAACTGATACTCTTAACTTTTTAAGGCCCAAACATTCGTTTAGGCGGGCGTTTTCACACTCCAGTATTAGACAATTCAATTTAGCTACCTTATTTAAGGACTACACCAGGAACACAGCAACAAAAAGGGAAAAAAAGATACCCTATTTAAGGACCGAAAACCTCAAAACCATACCCTATTCAGCGGCACGTACATATATATAGCCCATGTATGGGAGTACCCCCCCCCCCCCCCCCCCCCCCCCGAAGAGCGGGATACAGGAAGCAGAGAACTGACCGCAGGAACATGACATTGAAACTTGCCAAATTAAGTGAAGCTTTTAGTTTACACATATCTCTCTTAAGAATGCTCCACGAGTACAGACGATTTTCCAGGCTTCTCATATAAAAATACGTCCAATCCGCGTGAAACAGTCATTCAATTTAGGATGAAAATTCTGCACACGAACGTTTCTGAATTGCTTTGAGGGCTATTCGGGCTTTGTGTTTTTTCAATTTTACAATCCCAATGAGTGGACTTCACAAATTCTTAGAAGGGGGCAATTTATTTGCTTTTTCTAAACCGTTTTCCAATCCTTTGCGATCTAAGAAAAATTAATCACACTTGTCTTAGAATGTGTTGCTATTTCCTCATTTCGCAAACCTTAAAAAACTAAGTCAGATTTTACCATAAACGGATAATTTCTGACTGTACTTTTATAACTTAAAACACAAGCTATTCACCACGACTTGAAAATAGCAGGTGACACGCAAACTACGCTTCACGGTTAGTTAAAGAAAGAGATTTAATTCCGTTAAGTTAGCTAATAAAATCTGCATCACAATTTTCTGGATCACCAGAAAATAACGAAAACAGTTAAACAATTTGTATGGTAATTCGTTTCTATTTGCTTCTGGCAATAGGCATAATCAAAATCTATAAAACGCAGCTGTGCGGTATCCTTGGAGGGCATGAAATTCTTCCGATGTGCATTTTCACTATGCTGTCCGTTAGGAAAAGGCAAACATATACCTTGAGATAATTATCAACTTCAATTATTCCGATAGTTTAATAGTAACACTTTTCAATTAAGAAGTATCCAGGAGACCACTTCAGCGCTTATTTATGACAAAACGAATTGGCAATCATAGTGGGTAGTTTTGTTAAAGTTGCGTCAGCCAATAGGTGGACCAATCATTGCATGGTACGATTTTTTAGCCTGTAATTAAGATCAATGTTTCAGTCAAGCTAGTCATTCGTTCAGGAG
>JAHPZR010003947.1:85000-105000 GCA_019787425.1 Platygyra sinensis
GCAATCATATACCTTTGCTACAGATGAACACAAAAGGATACAATACTTAAGAATTAGTGAGATCTAACACCCTTGCAAATATTTTTCTCATTACTTCTTAATCATAATTTGTTTGGGAAGATATCTCATTGTGTAACAAAAGTAGCCAGAGAAAAATTACAAAAATAACAGCCACAGTAAAACAATATTAATGATTCGCTCCACTGCTGGGCTAATATTTTCTTGGCAACAATTTATTGTTAAGTAGCCGAGGGCATGTTGCCAAAGGGTTTAGATCAAATGTTAACAATTGGCTATATTTTTCCTTTGTTTCACACTCATTTCTGATCATACCCCAAAACAAAGAAAGACAAAACTTGAACCAAGGATAACAGTGAACCACAACAGCTATAAAAAGAAAGTTTCCTACTTCAAGGCAGGTTGATAATTTTGTAGGCCATTAGTAACTACTTGAAAGGAGAATATGTAGAGTTAACATGACTGGCCGTACCTGCATAATTTTTGCTGTTCCACAAGAGATTGCGGAAAAGGCGACAATTCCGTCATGAGAGATCTCACTTCGCAAAATATAATATATATCCGGCGCCACTTACAAAATCTTTACTCCATTCTTGCAGTCGTTCATCGCCTTCTGCGATTCTCTTCGATGAAAGTTCTTCTGCTCCCGCCTGAAGTTCTCTCCGTTGCTGTTTTAATTCTAAGTTTCGTCGCAAGGCTTTCTTTACCGACGAAGACTGATCCTGGTCATCTTCTACACATTCCTGCAACTGTTCGGTCGCTGAAGACGAAGACATTCTATTCGTAATTCTTACACTCTCCAAACGAGGTTCTTTTATGACCGGACATACTTCTTCATCACGATCAGATCTTTTAACTTCTTTTGGATTCTATTAAAAGTATACTTGATCATTCCAAAGGCACGAGAAAAACTTCCAAAGCGTGGATTCAATCGAGCGAACTCGCACTCTGAGAAATGTACCAAAGGTCTCCTGCACATTTCGAAGATGTGGAAAGTGCTAAATAAAACGCATGGTATTGTGGGAAGACCAGTTTAAGGAATAACTGGATTGGAATGATGGAAAACGACAAGTGAAAAACGGAATACCGAAGCAAAAACTACGGCGTTGGGCCGCCATTTTTTTACTCACTCAGATTTCGATGCGGAGGTAACCGGATACAGTAATTTTTGGCGGGAAAGGCGTATCTAAAAATAACCTTACTTGTGAAAACGCCGTTGCACGAATATAGGTCAGTTGCACGCTCCGGGTGATGGGCTCCTGATAATACCTTGCTTTTTCGGGGCCACTATCTTATCAATCAGCTGCATCGCCCAGAACGTCCTTTGCAATCCCGACAACTGAATATGTCGCCTAAATTCATTTTTCTTTTGGAGTTAGAACATTTCTCTACCTCGCACAGTACGTTTTAATTTCATGAATTACCGGCCACTTAAAAAACCTGGAATTTTTCGTTTGCTTTTTCAACAGGAGAAGCCGTTGTGGAGGAGCGCCAGCCACCAGAATGCAGTACTCTTGGTGGCCAATGTATGGATTACTGTTATGAACCCGGCTTTCCTCCTGGTTGCAATCAAACCAGAGATGCTGCTTTAATTTTCCTTGAGGTAGATTTTAAAATTATTATTGAGTTTTCATTTTCACTTGATTTTTCTGAGGTTTTATTCTAAAAAGGAAATCAGCAACAGCAACAGCAACCGGCCAAAGCAATTTCCTCGAGCTAAACATGCTCGAAATACTTCCAGCTTTCATTACTTTAAGCTTTATTCCTGATTCGGAAAGAACGAAAAAGTCAGGGAAAAATTTGATAAGAATTTCGATATGTAGTTTAGTTTAACATGATTACCAGAAAATAGCTCTAGCATATAGCTAACCTGAGTAAAAATTATGTGTTTCGGAGAAACTGTGAAAGAAAAATCGACGTGATGATAAGTAGTAGCGAACAAAGTTTTCATTTGCTACTAAGTACGTAAGACCGAATTGGAGAGACTAGAATGACGTTCATGGCGTGCACCCGCTTATGTTGACGGTCCGGCAAGATGTGGATTTCTTGGCAAATCTTTCAGCGGAATTAGAACTTGGTTGAAAAAACTATTGTGCCATAAAGAAAAAGTGTTTTTACCACAATTGCTGCTAATCTCGCAATCTGGTTGGCTAATTTGCTGTGGTAAATAAGAGCCCATACCACGCTGCTCTGGTCAAAGTGTCACGCAATGCCCTTTCCAGCTCGCGCTCTTAAAAAGAACTATTTTTCTGATGTTGATATTGTGGTAAAAGACAAATCGAAATTTGGTTTTTCGTGGTCCGAGTACGCGTCATTAGTCTTTTTCCAATTTTTTTTTTTGGATTGTTTCTGCATATTAAGCGAGTTTGCAAACGTTTTTTAAAGGAAAGTCTGACGGGTACAAGCAACTCATTTGCATCATAATGCAGCGCGTGCACTTTCAAATCCGAGTCGCTGTTTTCAATTGTCAAGACAAAGATTTATTTCGTTTCTTTGATATTGTGGTAAAAAACAATCGAATGTGGTTTAGCGTGGTCTGTACCCTTATCGACAACGATACGCGTCATCACAGTGGTTGGAATTTGTTGCGGACTCACTCAGCTGCGCCTCGTGAGTCTACAACAATTTGACTACTGTGATGACGCGTATCGTTGTCGGTAAGAGTATACAGACCAAGCTAAACCACATTCGATTTGTTATATTTAGCCGACCTTTATGAGCCAAAGAAAGCGCAAGAAATCAGAGCGTGGGTAAAGTTCTTCAGAAGCTGAAAAAGTCGTGGCCACTTCGTCAAGCAACAGCGATGGCAGAATGTACAACGAATTGAAAATCTCTCTGGTTTGCCGAAAGGCAAGTAGCTTCAAAAGGATTTTTCAAATTATAATACACTCAGCAAAACTTCAAGTATTTGATTGGTCAATAGAGAGTGCATAAATAGATTATAGAGTGCGAATGGAGGTTATAGAGTGCAATACGGAAGTTGCTATGGAAACTATAGGAGAAGCGCGAAATTTAACTGAAGCAAAAACCAAAATGGCTGAAAGCCGGTATACTTCGTACGACGAAATAGTTGTTGACCAGCCGAGACTAAAGGCAAAAAACAAAAGCTCTACTAAATTAACACAAACGTGACGGTGAATGTCTGGGAAAACTGGGGAAATGAAAGAAAATTCAATCCTAAACTGGAGGAGTATGAGCACGAAGATCTCAGAAAAAAATTACAAATGCTGAAGTACTTACCAAAGATGGATTAGAGTACGAACCGGAGAGTTTGAAGTCCATGCTGGCAGCCTTTGACCGGCATTTAAAAGAACGTGACTACATGAACTCAATTACATGGGACCGGGAGTTTTATCAGTCCAAGTTCTTGCTCGAGGGAAAAGTAAAACATCTTCGCCAGCAAGGAAAAGGGAAGAGGCCGAACGCGGCAAGTGCACTGACAAGCAAAGAAGAAGAAATACTATGGACAACAAGAACTCTCGGCGATTCCAGCCCAAGAGTTATTTCTGAGACGATGTAGTGGAAAGCAACTGAGGGCAGCAAACGTTTAGAGGCAGTCTATTTTTCAGGTGATCGGCCACGCAAATGAAAAGTCGCCGAACGACTACAATGAAGGAAATGAAAGGGAGCATCGGCAGCTATCACACATCACACATCACCTGAACTCCACAGACCACAGCATCAAACAGTTTCCTAAGATTTTCAGTGTAGTATTTTCCTCCAACCAATACGGAACAGCTCCAGCAAGCAAGCAGCCATCATACTTTTACGGTAAACGATTTCCACAACTGTCAAGTCACGTTTAGCGTCATTGAAGGACAGGCGGTTCACCCAAAAGTTCAGATCAGCATCAACTGTCTGTTCGAGGTAACTCATTAATACGAAACAATTACAAACTTGCCATCGCTCAGCTGATTTTTCATACTGTTGATATAAAAACTTGTTCAGTTCATAAAGTTTCTGAAGTTTACCTGAAAATTCACGCTTGGTTTACCTGTCACTAGGTTGTAATTTATTGGTTGAAATAAAAGATGTGAGCAGTTTGGAAGCCACTTCAGAGTTGCGTGTCCATAGAAGCGTGACGGTCGCGTTTTCTTGATTTTTGTTATAATTTTGTTGAGAATATTATAAATAAAAAATCGTATGATCGCTCGTGTATTTCGTGATATATGGTCACTCGTGATGTTTTTCAAGTTCTCAAACTGCACTCGCCTGCGGCTCGTGCAATTTTGAGAACTTGAAAAACATCACTCGTGCCCATATATCACGAAATGCACTCGCGTTCATACGATTTCCTCTACTTACACAGTGACCTGGAAGAATTAAGATTTGAATTTAAAACTGAAAGAAACGTAGTAAACCTCGCGATTAAAGACATCGAGAAAAGCCTGACTTACACTCAGCGCGAAGTTAAAGACCTCAAAGAGCATTTTCAGATGGGGACAAAAGAATATTCGAAAAAAGTAGAAGCCTAATAAACACAAAGTTTGATGACTTGGAAGGTAGACTGGACTACAAAACTTTGTTTAGCTGCTGCTCTAGCGCCAATGCAGGAGTCGTAATTCTCTTGAACAACAATTTCGCTTTTCAGCTTGAAAGATCTTATTCGGATGCCAAGGGCAGATTTATTATTTGTGATACCAAAACCAAACCAAAACCAATGGAACGCTTTTCACTAGTACTCAAATGATGATGACCCAGCCTTTTTGAGAGTTTCTTTAGGCACTTGCAAGATTTCAACGTAGAACGTATCTAGAAAAGGACAAGAAAGCGGGTCTTGCCAAGACCCACACAAAAGCAGTGATGCAATAAACTAGCACACTACAAATAATCGCCTTGGTTGATGCATGGAGGGTATCTAACGCTGAAATTCTGAGAAACACATGAAGGAAACACGAGATGCATTGTCGATTAGATTTTGTCTTAGTAAGTCAGAGTCTACTGTGTAACGTCACGCACACGGATATCTCGGCGGGCTTTAAAACAGATCAATCTATGGTGGCGGCGTCCTTATGAAAATTTCAAGTCAGTAAATGCATCCCCGTTATGGAAAATAATTAAGCTAAACGTTACGTTGCGAGAAAAACAACTGAAGAAGAAGATTAATATATTGCTGAGGCAAACTGATTTAGGGTGTAACAACGCCAACGAAAAGCTGGCGATTAATATTCAATGAGAAAGAAAACGAAGGAATTAGAAAAGATAATTTTGATTACAGAAAAAGGGAGCTACCTTGAAGGCAAAATGCAGATGGTACAATGAAGGGAAAAATCAAAGTATTTCCTAAATCTTGAAAAAGGGCGCTTCAAAAATGGCGTAATCAGTTCGCTTAAATTAAGTGACAAGGAAATTGTCAGCTCAGAGAAAGGAATTTTGTCTCTATGCGAAACCTTTTGCAGAAATATTTATATTTCCAAAACAGACCTAAACGATACACGAATTAACGACCTTTTTTTTGGGAAACACTGCTTCAAAATCATTGAACCTTGAGGAAAATGAAAAATGCGAGAGCATGTTAACCAAAGCCGAGTCCTTACAAGCTCTTAAAAGTATGAAGCCAGGAAAAACGCCAGGCTTAGATAGTTTGCCCACGGGATTTTATAAAAGTTTCTGGAATAAATCTATTCACTACGCTTATACTGAAGACAAATTCTGAATAAGTCAAAGATGTGGGATAATCATCGTAGTATCCTCAGCATATTGACCGTTCTTGATTTCAATTCCACGCGCAGTGATCCCTTTTATATCTTTTCTTTTTCTCGTATTTCATCAGTTGGCTAATACTTCTGCGCAAAGGATGAAAATATAAAGAGAAACTGGGGCAACCTTGCCTGACAGGGGTGAAGTAATTCAGTGTTTGCACATCCGTTACTATGGACGCAGCTTTCTATATTACGGTAGTACCATTCAATCAAGCTCATTGACGTTTTTTATTCAACTGTGTCAAACGTGCGCAGTTTGGAAAATCAAAAAACGTCAACAGTCCGGGAATGTTGGAAGCAGCAGCGTGGTGTATTAAGCCATCGACAAATGTCATGTTTTCACCAGTAAGTTTCTTTTGAGAAAACCGGTTCAGTCATTGTTTACTAGTTTTGGAAGTACATTTTGAAGGATTCCCTTTTTCATGTATTTTGGTCGTGAGGCCAGACACCTTATTTCTGACAGGGCGAGAACTAAATAGAAGTAAAATCCAACATTTTAACTCCAGATATAATAACTGGCCTGACTTCGGATACCTTATCCAGTACAAAACAATACGTCTACTTCCTTGTTGCCAGATATTACATATGGTCCTGCAAAGCAAAGAAAGTACTCCCAAAAAGAGAAAGGTTTCCTAGTTTTCTATCTTCTTTAGTACCTTTAGAATCTTAATACTCAAAAACATAAATAAACAATAACAAAACAACGTGAATAGAAACGCTTTAAAAGAAAGCCACGTATGCAGGAAAATAGATTAATAATTTAGCTAAGAATTCGTAGTAATGACATTTTTTATCTTCATATAAGTTAACTTGCTGAATACACCTTTGCTCAGTAGTTCTGTAGTAGTTTGTTAACTGAATGTGATGTAGTTCGTCGATGAAAGTTAATATTGTTACTCTTTTTTTTAAAGAGACTATTTCTCTCCTCACCTTTCTATGAGAAGTCGAACGATGTACCAAGGATTGTCTTCAAATTAAGTAATTCATTGCGCCAGTCATGTTTGGTTTAATATTAAGCTTATTGTATTTTTTACGGGCGCCCTAACGGCGTATTTTCTCGAGTTCTGCAAGAATCATACATACGGCCTTCACTCTTAAGGTGAACAAGTCTTAAATCAACAAACAGTTGTTGTTTCACTCCGATTAAATGAAAACAAGTTACATTAGTATATACACACTCAGTGATCTTGGTGTTTTAAGCAATCTGATTGGTTCGCTATCTCTGGCTAATGAGCATTATTCACCTCCTAGCGAGTGAATAATGCGTAAGCCAAACAAAAATAAAGAATACTTTTGAATAAAGCATACTTTTGATTCACACTGATTTGAACGGTGTTTAAGGACCGTTATTCTAGACTGTCACGAGTTTTTTCGAAGATTAACTATATTTCCATGTTCAAAGATTCTGTAAATAGTTTCGCGAATGCGCGCATGCTTTGCACAGCTTGCACGTTTTCCACGCATGAATTGAGAGGTCAAATTAAATCCATTTTTACTGGTTTCCTTCTGAAAATGTTGTTGAGATCACTTCTTGTGTATATACTAAAACAATTATTCTTCTCAATCTCGGTGAATAGTGGCAGAATAATTGTTAATTATCATTCGATAAATTTTTTCGTCCTTATCATTGCACGGGATCCTACCACGTGGGCTGTAAATAACTGTCCACAAATAAAGGTCTGCTCATATGTAAATATCGTCTAAATGTGTTAGCTGGAGATAATATGCTGCTTATGGGTAATTGTAACCAAGTTTCCGGATGAAAATGGCAGATCACTTCCCTGAGATACCCAAGAGTGGTTTGAATTTGAAAACAAACTTGGTAATAAAACGATTATCGGGCTCTGTTATCACAAAATATGATGATTTGTCGATAGCTCGCAGATCAATTATTTGCCACTGACAAATGGTGATAATTTTCTCAACTCGTCCAATAATTGTAAATAATTTTATTTTTCCACGGATGTTTTACTTTATCTGTTGGTGTCTTGTCTTTCAAAGAAAACGAACCAAAAGAGAGGCCGTAGCTATTACAAAGCTTTGTTGGTCCGTAGGAAAATCGAGAACAAAGATCAAATTGCGAAAACAAGAGAGACAAACGTTTTTATTACACAATGTATTAACTTCTTCTTTTTCTATTTTCAGCGGCAACAGGCAGCCACCCACATTCAAGGAGAAAATACCATCATGGGAAAGAAATTCTAGGGATGAAAGTCCTCTTAGTTAGTAGTGTGTACAACGGGGAGAAGCGATTTATTACACCCCAAAATGTAGTTTTGCAGTCATTTATATAAAATTTGGGGAAATACTGTTTTATCGTACGTGCTCTCTTTGTTCTCTTCGCGCTTTGCTAGATAGAAATATCCCTGGGCTTACGTTTCTTCCATATGATTAAACGTTCGAATTCTTTACGGACGAAACGTAATCACCTCCATCACTTTGAGCTTCCATCGGCAAAACCTCCTGCACCGGGTCAAACAACTGTGGCACTGCTCGAATAATAAAAGCTGTCCCTGTTTCAGATGGAGGCAACGGACCTCGGCAGTCCTTGTCCCAGTGTCCTGGCTGTCTTGACACCAACTCACCACAAAATCCCGGGAGGCATGCTCACGAGAACGAGCTATATCAACTTCATACCAGCGGAAAATACATTTGCGTTCTATTTTGCTACGCTCTAACGAACGTAAATTAATTTCCTCTTAAAAACAGAGACAAAAAAATACAACAAACTGATGGTTGAATGCTCAAGCAGTCCAACTAAAAGAACCGAGAACTTCACAAAGTATAAAATAAATAGTGCATGGTCTTACCCGAAAAAGCTAAAATAACTAGAAGACCTCGAAGTGATACCGCTGTTACTCTTCGCTTCTTTTCGCTTCCTTTCAGCGACAGCTTTGGCTTTGCGAATCTTCTTGTCATCTTCAGTGTCTGAGGTGAGATCGTCAGATTCATACTCGTAGACAACAAACCAACCATCTCTGTTTTTGGCAGTGAGCTTTTTAATTGATGATCAGCTTTCCTTCTGCAGCCAACCTTTAAATATATGATTGACTGCTAGTACGGACTACTAGTACTCTCATCGATTTGTGTCAATATATTGTCCAACAGCAAATTTAACTCGAACTGCTTATGGTTGCTTAAAGCCTTTTTTATTATGTCATAGGATGGTCATTTTGTCACACGTTCCTCACACTATGGAAAGGACCAAGAGATCAGGGTGAAGTACTGAATAAAATAAAACTGAGCACAGTGCGGACAGCCGGGAGAAAAACCATTAAGACGAGATGGTTAAATACCTGTTGAAATACTTGTTTAGCACGAGGATCGAACATGTTTAGTCAAAGAATGTTTTGCTCCCTTTCAATCAAAAATATATTTGTCTTTGATAACGTTAATAGCCGACATTTCGGCGTCACCGTGACACCATTCTCAAGGCAAAGTGAATAAATAATGCGATGATTTGATTTCTATAGTCTCTGCAAGTTAACATAATAACAAAGGCTCGCAAGTTCTTCAAGTGAGTTCTTTTGCGCGCGCGAATCAAATCCGTTTGCAGGTTTAGGGTTGGTTTAAGGTTACAGTATACCTTCAGGGATGTCTTGCGTACAAGCGATGTAGCGCGTCCGGCTTAAACTTTAGATATCTAACCCCCCATATAAAATTAAAGCTTATAGGACTGGCTATCGGACTATCCTAAAAATTATGAAAAAAAAAAGGAATTGTCGAATCTTTCACGACTTCTAAATGCGAGCGCCCGAATCACCTTTTGAACGTTACATGTCAAAGCGAATTTTGTTTTTCGCTTGCTTATTTAGTGCGTTCCTCCGTTTCCGGTGCCAAAGCGCTAAAAAAAACGTGTCTGCGATTTGCCATATTCAATTTTAGTGAAAAGTTACAGAACATTTTTGAATAAGATTAAAAAAGTTTGGAGTGATCGTACAATCCTTTAGCCGTATAGCTTCAACGTGTTCCGCCAACTTTCGCTTCTTCGCTCATTGCTGTATTTTCATTTTTAGTTCGCTTCTTTCGCTTTTTCGAACTGATCCACGGACATTGTCATGGTCTTGGTTTATTCATACCTAAAAGAATTACACCAAGGAAGATGCTTGGTGGCTGATCGACTAAAAACCTGAGTAGCCAGTGCTTCACATCTGTATAATCCTGCGAAAGTTGTCTCGGTTGGTAGCATAATATCATAGGACGGCGAAGGTGAAACCCCGATTTCTCCGCAAATATTTAGTCTTTTTTAATATTAAAAAAAAAAAAAAATGAAAGATCACACTTCGACCAATATTTTTACCCAAAAATCCAAATTTGGAGAAAATTATCGATCTGAAGGTATACTGTAACCTTAATTTCTGCGGCTTCTTTATCGGACTTCGCACTTCGTTTAAACTGCATGCTCTCCTTTCTCGTCCAGTTGCGAAATCAGATAGCCTTTAAAAGCGAAAGAAACCTAAGCGATCAACTGTGAATTCGACGTAGAGTTTTTAAGATAAAAGATCGGCTTAGGCGATGGATGGATGGCTCGCATAGCAATCTCATTTTTTACCCCTCAAAATGAAATGTAATGAAATAAATGGAGAACGCGAGCGAGAGGAATCTAGGAACTCCTTGAAGCCTTAAATTCTAAACACCAACCAACAACAAAATCCCTGGAGACTCGCCCTAACAGCGTGCTCCAACAAAACACGAAAAACATAAACTGCTAGCGTACTTTATCAACTTCAGTCATACCAGCGGAAAGAATATTTATTCTCAGAACTTAAAATCGATATACGATATCCACACGTCCACTACAGCAAAAATATTCTAATGTAGCGGTTAACTCTGATCAATCAGGATTTTCCAAAAGGTCTTCTCTTTGACCTTCTCAGCACTTTAAAGTTACAGTGGCGAATTTCTGACACTGTTGACTACCTTATATCAACGGCTGAATACCCGATTGACTTGATATTTTATAATACTACCCAACGGAGGTATAACATTATCGTTGCTTTGCCCTTCATTTGATACTCTTGGGCGGGGACAAACATATCATTTGGTAACTTTTTGCAATACCCTGTTTGCAAAACTGTTGAAATATTTCCCAAGGGTACTGCCATGTATTCGATTTTATGCGAATCAAAGCACACGGTTACAGAAACACGCATAAGTGCGCATGATCACTAATGTCAACTGCTGCCCAAATACACTACAACTCCTCCCCCGTTAGGCCAGTCTTTTACACCCCCTAAAGTCCAAAACTAACTCAATGTTCAATTTGCCATGTTCAATGTTCAAAAATGCAAAGGTCCAACCGAGCTGGAGGCTTTCGCACCCTTGTACGTTATCATTTAACAGAAACATGATCAACTTGGCTTGGTGGGGTGCTAACTGAATATTCTGCTACGGAATTGGCTGACTGATCAACTGTTTCCCTTGAAATAGCCTTGGACTGCTCACTTGGGTCAGCTACTTGGTCGCCATGGTTCTCGATTATGGTCGGAGATGGCACAGGGTGGAAAACTGGAAAGTGGTTGGTGACAGGTAAATTTCAAGCCTTGAGTTGATCATGTGCGTCGACGCCAAATAAGGTTAGACTCAATCTCCACTTCATAAGACAGGGGTCCTAGTTGTGTACGGACAGTACCTGGTACCTACTTATAGTGTCGAGAGTACTTTCGTGCTATCACTCTTTGGCCAATGGAAAAATGACGCGTTCCAGCACCACCCTTGGCGACAGACTGGTCTATCTGGCGGCTGTTTACCTGAATGCTGAGATCTGGTTTTAACAGGTCCCGTCGAGTGCGTAAGTTTTTCCCAAAAACAACTGGAGTGGAGGCTCTCTTGTGGTTGAGTGTGGAGCATTTCTATAAGCTAGCAGAAACTTTGCCAACTTAATGTTCAAAGATTCCACTTCCGTGTCACTCTTCATTCCATTTTGATGCTCTCAACACAACGTTCTGCTAAGCCGTTTGTGGCTGGATGATAGTGCGCTGAAGTGATGTGTTTGATCCCGCTTCTCTAAGGAACTGCTCAAACCCTTTTGATTTTAGCTGTGGCCCATTGTCGCTTACTAACTGGGCTGGCACTTCATACCTAGCAAATACCATCTGTAGGGTTTCAATGGTCTTCTCTGAAGTGGTAGAACTCATTCTCTCTACCTCTAGCCATCTTGAATGTGCATCCACTATCACCAAGAACATACTGTTGAGGAACGGTCCTGCAAAATCAATATGAATTTGTTGCCACGGCAAGGAAGGCGCATTCCCATGGGTGCACTGGTACTGTACTAGGCTGTCTCTGTGTTAGTTGGCAGCCTGGGCAGGACTTAGCAGTCACTTCAATTTCCTTGTCGATACCGGGCCACCAGATGTAACTGCGTGCAATTGCTTTCATCTACGCGACTCCTATATGCCCCTGACGGAGTTCTTTGAGGACTTTTTGGCGCAGCTTGGGAGGTATTATGACTCTTTCCCCCCAGATTAGGCAGCCTGACTGTAATGTGATCTCGTCTCTACGCTTAATTCTGGATTCTGGTTGTATGGCCATCCTTTACTGGTCATTTCATACACTTGAGCCAAGACAGGATCTCTCTGCGTTTCTCGCCGGACGTTGTCCACAGTGACTTGTAATTGCTCAAACTGCATCAAATTGAAGACCCCCATGGGTCTAACACTTCTTCATTTCTGATTTCTCTTTTAAGGACAAGACGGGGAAGACCATCTGCATTATTGTGAACCTTAGTGCTCCTGTATTCGATTGTATAATCATAGCCGGCTAGGAACAAGGCATAACTTTGAAGTCGAGCTGCACTGACAATAGGGATGCTTCTACGCGGATGAAAGATTGACGTTAATGGCTGATGATCTGTTAACAGGGTGAACGAGCGCCCAAACAAATATACATGAAACTTCTTGACCCCCAGACTATTGACCAGGCTTCTTTGTCAATCTGTGCATACTTTTGCTCAGTTTTTGTGAGTTTCCTTTGTGCAAAAGCTATGGGTCGTTCGGTACCGTCGGTCATCACTTGGGACGACACTGCCCCAATACCCACCAAGGATGCATCACAAGCAAGCCGTAGTGGTAGGCTTGGGTCATAGTGGGTGAGAACTTGCTCTGAAGTGATCATTTCTCTCACTTTGAGGAATGCTTCATCGCATTGTACTGTCCATTTCCATTTGTGATTCTTCTCCAAGAGCTGATTCAGGGGATGCACTGCTGTTGCCAGGTTAGGCAGGAACCTTTGGTAGTAATTGAAAACCAAGGAAGGATCTTACTTCAGCTACGTCAATTGAGCGCGGTGCTTTCAAAACTGCTTCATTGCTGTCGATGTCATGTCCACAGTAGGTTATCTTCTCCTTGAAGAACTCACACTTTGCTTTGTTTGCTCTTAAGCCATGATGTTGGAGTTGTTGCGGGACTTCTTCTAATTTTGCCAGGTGTTCTTCATCATCCCTTCCAGTAATGATCATGTCATCAAGGATGCAACTTGTACCAGATGTTCCTTCCAGCACTTGGTCAATTGCAAGCTGCCAGATAGCGGGTGCAGATGTGATGCCAAACACAAGTTGATTGTACTGAAACAGGCCCATATGAGTGTTAATAGTGAGATATTTCTTGGAATCATCTTCCATCTCTAGTTGGTGGTATGTTTGACGAAGGTCAATCTTTGAAAATCTCTGCTCACCGGCAAGCTTTGCAAAGATGTCTTCAATGCGGGGTAAGGGGTACTGCTCAGCTTGTAAGTCCGGGCTCACTGTAACTTTGAAATCGCCGCATACGGCTTACTGATCCATCTTTCTTTGGAACGGGTACAATGGGAGTTCCCCACCCACTCCACTCGACTTTCGTGAGAATACCTTCATTCTGAAGTCTTCTCAGTTCCTCTTCAACCTTTGCTCCCAAGGCATATGGCACAGCCTGAGCCTTGTGGAAATGAGCTTGGGCGTCTTCTTTGAGGGTTAGCTTTGCTTTAGCTGATTTGAATGTTCCAAGTTTATCTTCAAAAACATCAGAGTATTTGTCTAGTATGGTTTCCAGACGCTCTGTGGCAGGTAGTGTAGCTTGTGGAACATCCAGTGATTTGATGGCACACCAATCTAAGCGTATCTTGTAGAGCCAATCCCTCCTCATCTAGACAAGGCCCTTGCTCTTGACGACATACAGATCCAACAGTAATGGTTGCTGGCCTTTGTTCTCAACATTTGCCCTGAGCATTCCAACAGGAGTAATGTTCTCCCAGTGTAAGTTTTCAACAACAATTCAGTTTTCTGTAAGGGTATCTCATTAAATTTCTTCATGTACAGTTCATGTGTGATAATCGACTCAGCCGAGCGTGCGTCCAGTTCCATTTTCAGCGGTTTCCCATCTACCTTTAAATCTACCCAGATAACATTTCGGCCCGGGCTGCTCACATTTGTATCTTCAAGCTTAATAAATCTTCATATTCATCGGTCTCACTGTATTCAACAGTGTAGACTTATGCGTTTTGCGGTGGTGTTGTCGGTGTTTGAATCAGCATTGGTCTAATTTATTCTAGGGGACCGAACATAACTGGTCAAATAGTGTTCTCTTTTCTCTTAAGCTATACTATAATTGTTTTAAATGCAATTGCTGTGGGCATATTCCATTAATAAAGTTATGTTTTTTAGCAGCATAGCTATGCTGTTAGAAATAATATATGTAATACAAAGGAATACAAGGGAAAACCTTGTAATGGAAAATAACACACCAAACGATAATCTGGGATATTGGCGGAGAATCCCGTTCGTCCAGAACATCCAGAATTGTTTGAAAAATATCAAGAACACCTTAGACGCAAGGCTTTTTCTCAGCCTTCGCGGAAACATTTGCGTGTCAAAATGGCCTTAAACTATTACTACTCACGTATCAATGATGCTAACTAATATCTCGCCCGACCATTTCTCATGGATAAACGACATCAAGCAACAGTTGCTGATCCATTTTCTGCCATCAAATTTGAGCATACTTATCTTCAGAAGGAATATCTATTTAAATAAATATATTGATTCAAATGGAGGGAGATTAGTTCTTACGCATCACTTCATAGCCACTGTTTACTCTCTTTGGTTTCTTCCCTGTTATGTGGCAAATTGAAAAACACAAAGATTCTATTTACCATATAATCATTCCTTTTCCATGAAACTGCAATATTATTTCTGGTTTTCAATTAAATGATAAAACGTCTAGCGATTCAAGATCAGACTTGACTTCGAAAACATGTTAAAACGTTCTTGCCAGAAAGGGTTGCATTTTTGACATGTTCTTTTACCATTTCTCGGCATTTTAGAGAAGTATATTGGGTATATTGACACAATGGAATCTATTTGAAAAGCGATGTTCTGTCAGCGGGAATAAGACAAATCAATATTAAATATACTCTTACGCACGATTGACAAGGCTTCTTGTGACAAGGTGTGTAAGCTCCCCATCGTACGTGTACATAAGTGCCGTAGCACGGTTGTCCTAAGGACGGAATACAAGAAGCAGACAACTGACCGGAGGAACATGACTTTTCGTTCACGTTAAAACTTGCCAAATTAGGTGAAGCTTTTAGTATGCACATATCTATCTAAAGAAAGCTCCACTAGTACAGGCGATTTTCTAGGATCCTAAGATAAAAATAAGTCCAGTCCGCGTTCAGCAGTCACTGAATTTAGGATGATAATTCTGCACACAAACGTTTCTGAATTGCTTTGTTGGCCCATTTAGTTTTTTGTTTTTCAATTTTATAATACTAATGAGTGGACATGACAAATTCTTAGAAGGGAGCGATTAATTTGCTTTTCTAAACTGTTATGCAATCCTTTGCGATCTTAGAAAAATTAAGCACACTTACATTGCTTCTAAATAATTCTGGAATGTATTGTTATTTTCCATTTTATAAAACGCAAGTCATTATATTTATTAATTTCGCAAACCTTAAAAAGTCAGATTTTGCCATAAACTGATAATTTCCGACTGTCTACTCAAGCTATTCATCATGACTTGAAAATAGAAGGAGACAGTCACCCAAACTACGCATCATTTTTAGTTTACAGAAAGAGTTTTAACTCCGTTAAGTCAGCGAATAAAATCTGCATCACAATTTTCTAGGTCACCAGACAATAACGAAAACAGTTAAACTATTTGCATGATAATTCGTTTGTATTTTGCACCGTAAAACGCAGCTGGGCGCTATCCTTTTTGAAGGGTATGAAATTCTTCCGATGTGCATTTTCACTATGCTGTCCGTTAGCGAAAGGCATGAGACATATATCTTGGGATAATTATCAACTTCAATTATTCCGATAGTTTAATCGTAACACTTTTCAATGAAGAACTATCCAGGAGACCAATTTAGCGCTTATTCATTAAGAAACGAACTGACAATCATTGTGGGTAGTTTTCTAAAAGTTGCGTCAGCGAATAGGTGGACCAATCATTGCATGGTACGATTTCTTAGGCTGTAATTAATATCAATGTTTCAGTCAAGCTAGCCATTTGTTCAGGAGCTGCAGAGCAGGGTAAGTGAGCAGAACACCTTACGGTGTCGTTTTTCACTCTATTCTAGTGACCATCGTGTTATTGTGTTTATTGCAGGGTTACAAGTTATCATCTTTCGTTAGGCTAAAGCTTGAAAGGTAAGGAATTCTCAACTTTCACATCTGTGAGAAAAAGCCAGACACAATCAGCTTTTTGATGTGTTGGTAATAAGATAAAGGAGCTGGTTCTTGCTGGTCGCTTTGTGTTGATACTAGGTAACAGGATGTTCTGTGTTTTAGGAACCGCAGCCATGCTTAAGGCAGCATCCCACCCCAAATGTGACCATTTTGGGGAAAAAATATTTTACGATAGCAAGATAGACCTTACTCCTAACTTTGCTTTAAAAAAGAAATTTCGAAAAAAATATTGTTTCTACGAGAGGTTATGGGCAAAATAGTGTTTTCTTCACTAATTCCCGTTGATGAAATGTTGACAAGTCATTAGCAATCTGTCAACACATCATTATTATCTTACATGCCATGCTTGTTCGACACGCAATGTTGTTACGGCCAGACCACGCAACAATATTTTCGCGCTGTTGCCATGTCTTCAAGAAAAAAGCGAACGCGATCGAGCTGCCCTTTTGTGACAAGTAGAGAGGTAAAAAGAAGAAAAAGAAATTGTTTTGCCATCGACAAGGATTGGGCTGACAAACTTGCCGCTAGCGACAAAGGGTCTTTTTATTCGCAGCTCGAGTTCGAGGAAGTTGTGCCGGGCAATTGTGAAAACTGGGCGAAACACTTCCAATTCTACAGTAACAACTTACCTTCGGAGCGAGCGACCAACGGCGATGCCTGGTAGAATTGAAATGTAAGAGTCAAATTCCCTTGCGGAACAGTATTTGACATCTTATCTCGTCAGCATTTGAGCGCTACTATTGTTGTCAAGTAAGTTGAGCCGTTTGTTTGTAAACCGCAGGTAATTACTTTCACGCCTTGTTGTTTTAATCTCATTCAACCGAAAGAACGTCTCTGAAACTGTTTTGCTCTTTTTCTCGAAACTAAATTTTCAAGAAATTGGGCGCACGTTTTATGTTCGCGTGCAGCGAATTTTCAACCGTTTTAGCTCAAATTTGGGAAGAATGTTCCTGTATAATGCTCAAAAACCTTGTCGGCTTTTTTGGTTTTTCCCGTTCTTTCTAAAGTTATAAACAAATGAAGGAACGGGAGCGATATCCTTTCGAACCCCGAAGTTTAACCTGGCGTAAAAAACAAACCAGGCAAGATATCAAAATTCACCGGCAAGGTTTTTTAGACAAAGGTGTTAAGAGCGACTTGCTGTAACGGTCATCTATACCTATGCAAGATAGAAAAAATCGATTTTCTGAAAATTTGTCAGGAAGAAGGTTTTTACTAACTTGTTTCAAAACAGTAGCTTTGAGGTTGTTTGGATTTTTATTTTCTTCTCCAGACCGCCTTTTGTATTTTGCCCCTAAAAGAGCCAAACTCGGCCCTGAAATTGCACTTTTTGAGAAGGCTGGCAAGCCAAAATGCTGTGCGTGACTGGAAAAGCTAACCCATATTATAAAAATATAATGTTTTAGTACTTCTTTCGCGTTGTCAGATCCACATGTAATTTGACCCTGAATTTTTAACAAATTTTCAAAATTATACGCGACGGCGATGTTGCGTCACGTCCAAAGTTAGGTCAAATTCGTGGACCAAAAAGTCAATCTGGTACATGGATTTACCTCCCAAAACTTATTTTTCTGGATAAAAGTATCACTTCATCTCACTTTTTATCGCAAATTTAGCTTGGGTAAATAAAACGCAAAAATTTGACAGCGTCTTGAAACCAGACACCTGAGCTAATCGCTTGACATTTTGACCTTTCACGCCGCGATTATTATCTCGAACGTTGACCCTGAAATGTTTGCCTGTGGGTCTCAATCCGGTTAAGTAATTGTTTTAAGCCTCTAGATATCAGTTATAGCAATTTAAAGACAGTTTCTAGCTGCAAACGAACATGTTTAACAAAGGCTAATTTTGAATAATTAAGCTCAAACATGTAGCGGTCAGCGAGCACAGAATGCACGCGACATATATGTCGGTTTATAAATCGTTATCGGGAAAAATCTTGAGGTAAACTAGAAGAATAAATAGTTTACTAAATACTTGGAGTTATTTCTTACCTTAATCTCGCCTACCGTGGTAAGAAATGGTCACATTGCTGCGGCTTCATAGCTTGTTCGAAACAGTCTCGAGGGTTGCCAGGCTACAAACAAAATCACAGACACAGGTCTCCCAAGGTCGCGTGAGAGCGGCGGCGTTGTTTATTTATTTTAATAGGCCCTTTGCAGCTAAGCCATCACGTGACCTACTTTTCATAAAATTATGGGCTGCGACTTTAAGAATGCCAGAAATGGAAAAAGCGTGTTGAAAACATCAAAACGGCCAAGTTTGAAGCCCCTGGCATTAAAAAATGAGATTTTATGCGGTTTTGAATTTTAAAAAAAATTAAGAATATTTGTATGGAAAAAGTTGCTGGAGAGCAAGGCCTTGCTCTCTAGCAACTATTTCCATACAAACCTTCTTATTTTTTTTGAAATTCAAACCGCCATAAAATCTTATTCTTTAATGCTAGGGACCTCAAACTTTGCCACTTTGGTATTTTTGATATGCTCTTTCCATTTCTGGCATTCTTTAAGTTATAGTCCATAATACAAAAGATTTTTAGGAAAAATATGGTCACGTGACCCAGCTGCAAAGGGCCCATTGTTACTATTTGTTTGAATGTCTGTTTGCTTTTTGTAATTGATTGTTTTGTTGCTTTTTTTAATATATAAGTTTTATTGCATTTATGTCATTTTGATTCTCATAGCCAGTTTTCTTTTGTGCTTACCCTGTCAACGAGCATGCCTCAGAAAAGAGGTGTGCTCTCCCTTTAACTCTGGCCTGTCTTGTTTTAGCGCCCTTCTGGCGCGATTAAAACGGATTTGTTTTTACCTGTAAATAACATTACGTAACTGGAGAATCCTGTATCTATATTAAAGTTAGAAATTGTAATTTAATGGCTTCATGTGGTTTTGCACATTTGTCGGGTAATCGTGTGGATCAAGTGCAGACAATCCGGCAAATGTCCAGTGTGTGGTTGCGGGAAGCTGGTCAAAGAGTACTCAAGGCCACCTTCGAAATTTTTTGTATTTGAAGACTGTACCTTAGACTGTGAATCGAAGCTCTTGCTTGCTCGGCAGGTAAGAGAGTACATATCACTTTTATTGCCGCATCACTTGTATTGTAAGGCAAACGCAAAGTGATTTTCATTTTTGTAATTAGTGTTATAATCTACGGCCTAAACCTTCAATGTGAGAGCCACGCTGGACCACCCTCGCAATAGGTGGCTGTGCATTCTGGCTTTGATACACCTGTCAACTGTCACGCATCATGCACTTTTGTCACGCACTATGTATGACTGTCCGCAAAAATCATGAAGCTGTCTGGAATGCCATAATGTATGCCAGAGTATGTAGCCGAAGACAAGTTCATCTGTCATAATCAGAAATGTTAGATCCCCAAAACTAGAGGACAAGGAAGAATGCATTGCGCAGGAGAAAGCGGGACCTTGAAGAGAGGGTAGGTAATTGAAAAGCGTGTACATAATTAAACTTCTCTAGCCTTGCAAAATTTGGCAGATACCGAAGGTCATGATACAGTTGGTAGTTTTGGTCTTTCACTTTCATCTTACAGGGGTGTTTGATAACGACAAGTCGCATCTTCGGCTGACAATATTTGTCCAGGACATCGTGAGT
>JAHPZR010003947.1:110000-135321 GCA_019787425.1 Platygyra sinensis
CCGAATATCAAACTTTAGGAGAGTGTAGAAAAAAAAAACCAAGCCACATCTGGAAAATCGCCGACACCCTTTTTGAGGGTGATGTGTAAGAAAACATTTCCGATGTTAATCGCGCCGCTGCGATAATTCACGCGCGGAAGCGAACCAGTTTAAGCAAAGCAGTGTTTCTGGGTATTTCTTTCCATATCACTGCGACAATAACTTTTTAGAAGACTTTAAACATATGATTGTATTCTGTTACTATTAAGCTTTCAGAAAATGTATAGGTTGATGGGATTTTCTTTCAAAGTGCAAACGTAGGAGCGCGATTTCCAAACAGTGTCAATTCACCTAGCATGATACCTTAAGGTAATTCCCCTGAAATAAAACTGACAATAGATTTTCGTTCAAACTTTGCCCACTGAATGTTTATCATACGAGAACTTCAATTTTGAAATAAAAAAGGGGGGTGCCCATACTCATTAAGGAGCACTGAGGCATTGAAAATGACCCATTTTGGCATTATTTAATGCTTATTACAAGAACGCATTCCCAGTTATAATTGTAGTTTTTTGTAACCGAGACTCATGAGAACACGCATTAAAGTGGTGTCAATGCATTATATCGGACTCAAATAAACTTTTTAAGTTTGATTCAGACAGAAAGCTGAATTCTTGATTAAAATTTCAACCAAATTTCTTGACATGGTTACCGTAGGGCAAAATAGAAAAAACCACAGTTTACTTGCTATTTTCGTTATTTATTCAATTTTCAGCAATAGGAATCAGATCAGTCTTTCCTCGAGCAAAGTTTATGATAAGTTGATTACAATGACTGAAAAAAAAGTTGGGGTGCCCGTGGTCGTTGGTGAGCTATGGCCATTTTCCAACTGACAGCGCTCAATATCAAGGCAAATCCGCCATGTTTTCAATATGCGCGTGCACGCGGGCGCGCTAAATGACGCCATAAATAATGCGCAGAAAGGATGCGCAATGCAATTGTGAGGAATAACCTTAAATCACAAACTTCTCAGAGACACTTCTCAGGGGTGTTTACCGCAGCCGAGTTTTTGTTTCTCTTACTGGCAGAAAGAGTTTCAACTATTTAAAGATTATCGGCGGGTCCCTAGGTTAACCAATCGCATACCTTTTATGTAATTGCTTTTATTATATAAACATCAGTGTTTTATTAGGATTTCTGCCACTGAGAAAATCCATATATTTTCACATGTAAAATTACGATAATTTCACATGCTCAAGCATGTTAAGGCATGGCTCATATCCAGTGCAGACCACTGAAAAGATAAAACCGTTTTTGGTCTATAGCAACGTTGTTTTTATCCCAGGGGGTGCCAAAAACTTACCACAAACAAAACTTAGTATCCTTAAACTCCTTAAAGTATCTTTGTGGTGGTCATGTGACTCGTGACGTCACAGGCCTGCTCAAGATGAATTCTAAGATGGGCCAAGGATAGTGAGCTATCTCAAAAAACTAACCATGAGAAATTTCTAACCACTTTCTAAGGCAACTATTTTTGTCCTGAATGGATGAACCCCTTAATTATTTAAGGCTATATATGGAAAGACAGAAGGTCACGTGACCTCTTTTACGTAATAACTTCTAAACTGAATATTTTAGTCAGCCATTCAGGACAGATTCCTGCAGGGGACATTAGCACAATTGTAAAAATACTAGATTTCACAGTAATTGTATGTCATCTCGGCGGCCCATTTTCAGTTGTATTTCAAAAAAATAAAACAATTAATTGTAGTCACGTGACCCATTTTATCAGATGTTATCGGTCTTAAAATATTAAGGTCGTCGAGATTTGTTAGGCTGCCAGGTTTGCAAAGATTATACCAAATCCTGGCAGAGTAATTACTGTTTTTCGGATT
This sequence comes from Platygyra sinensis, assembly GCA_019787425.1. Classification (NCBI taxonomy): domain Eukaryota; kingdom Metazoa; phylum Cnidaria; class Anthozoa; order Scleractinia; family Merulinidae; genus Platygyra; species Platygyra sinensis. The sequence continues at coordinate 111,875 of JAHPZR010003947.1, forward strand.
TTATGCAAATGAGGCTTGAGCCATGCCTTAACATGCTTGAGTGTAAAAATATCATTTACTATGGTTACCATAGTTACTAAAATGATCACCATTGCTATGGTTCCATAATCCCTTAAAAAGTACTTAGATATGTTGCTGTATGATCAATACATCATCGGTGCCTCCTCGGAAATCTTTGGAAATCTTCGGAAATCTTCGGAAATCTTCGGAAATCTCCGGAAAATGTTCAGAAACGTTCGCCTTACCTTCGGAACAATTTTGGAAAATCTTCGGAAATCTTCGGAAAGCGGTCGGAAATCTTCGGAAATTCGTCAAAAACGTCGTCATTAGTATGTTTATGTAATAAACAGAATAATACATGGGCGCTTGGAGATATGGAATTTATCTTCTCGTGTTCACATTCGATATCTCACTCGTTCGCTGCGCTCACTCGTTCGATATCGATGTGAACCCTCGAAGATAAATTCCATACCTAGATTTAAGAATTTTAGACTTTGTTAAATGTACTTTTAGTCAGTCACTTTTATCATGAGCCTCCGGCTCGGGAGATTGGGCAACCACTCCCCGTGTACCTGACGGTAAATAAATTATACTTATCTCCGCGCGCCTATGTATTATTCTCTATATGTTACCGGTTTAACTTGTTTTAACTAATAGCGGTCACTTCACTTGTTTCTAAAGGAAACAGCCAATGCTTTCTGCTTGGTCGCGCATTATGGTTGACATATTTATTTATCATTTAAGATTTATTTCCTCCTCTGTTTACAGCTATTCTGATCTGAAAGGATGTTGGCCATTAAGACTACTTGCTTCTTTCTTTTATTGACCGCGGTGATGCTGGAGGCAACTCCAAAAGGTATTTCGATTAAGTCTCATTTCTTAAGGAAGGCAGCTTGGGAGGCAGCGTGGCCGAGTGGTTTAAGGCGCTGTATTTGAAATCTGGAGGTCCCTGGTTCAAATTCTCCACCCTACTGCTATCTGGATTTGTTCTCGGTAGTCCCGAGTTCAACTCCTCGACCGCGTTGTGTAAATAGCCAACTGGTCAGCTTCCCGCCAGATGGGATTCTTCATAGTTTATGTTCAATTTGAAATAGTCGGTATCTTATTTACAGAGTCTCCAATTAGCATTACGGTGCTAAATACACTCGACACTTAAGCAAAGTTATTATTATTATTATTATTATTATTATTATTATTATTATTATTATTATTATTGATATTGTTATTGTTATTGTTGTTGTTGTTGTTGTTATTATCATTACGAAAATTAAGACTTGTAGAGTCCTTTAGTTCCTAAACAAAAGTGATTAGGGACGGACCATTAGAAAAGTGATGGGGGGGGAGGGGAAAAAACCAAAAAAAAATTCATGCAAGGGAAATTGCCAAGAAAAAAAATTCGTGCAAAGAAGAAGGTGAAGAAAAAAAATTCATGCAGAAGGAAGGTCCAGGTCCGGTTGCTATGGCGTGACGTCATTTATCTGTTAGGTTGCTGTCATCGCAAGAATTTTGTGGTTCTGTTGTGGTTTGCGATAATTGCTTTCAATAATAGAAACTGTGTACTATAAGACACCTGGTAATTTTTAGATATGATCTGGCCGCATAATTTATTTTTTTATAATAAATTTTCACAACGCGGGATTATTGTTCGCTTACACATAATACTGAGAGACTTCGACTTCCAGTGAACCCGTCATCGGTCATTGAAAACGGGCACAAAACGAGACTTGCCTCCCGAATTAGAAGATATGGTGTTTCTCCTAACGCATTTGTGCGAAATTGATCCAGTTTTCAGTCGAATTTTCCTCGTGGAGTTAAAGAAGGCGCGCTTGTTTTCCTTTCGCGGGAAGAACAACAAAGAAGCTGCCCCTGGATATACGTTTGGATTTGTTGTTGCGGCAAACCATTAAACAGTTGTTGAAAACCAAACAAAACCGACAACCGCGATTGGCTTGTACATGAATTCAATCACCTGAGAACGACAGAGAGAACCAAAAAGTGTCTTCAGCTAGCGCTAGCCGTGACCAACCTCGTAGAGCATCGAATCAAGACAACAAGACGAAGGTACCAAGTTATATCATTAGATTAATCTTTCATTTATATGATAATTAACTTACACGGATTGTCATGCTTTTAGATAGTATGGGGACTAGAGAGGTACTAAAAATCATATTTGTGAGTTAGACCCTATACCGAGTCCATCGTACAATAGTTTTCTGAAAGAAAATTATTTCGGATACATAGAAAATCCATATAGGTACATATTACAAATGCTCTCTGGTTTGCCCACGCAAACGTCCACGTAGAATTGACGTTGCCGAGGGTTAGAGGATATTTTCGGGTTCACCCAGGCTGAAGTCCATGCAACACAGTTGCTGATGAGTGCTTCAAAATATGTAACAAAATCGTCAAAGTTATTTTTCCGACGTGCGTGACGTACATTATAGGAACATGTTACATATCCTTTCAAAAAGGCTGAAGTTCACGAGTAATTCGAGATATGTAACAAAATCGTGATAGAGATTTTTCCGTCGTGCGTGACATTATAGGAACATGTTACATATCCTTTCTGGTTCACCCAGGCTGAAGTCCATGCAATACAGTTGCTGAGTGCTTTGGGATATGTAACAAAATCGTCAAAGTGTTTTCCGTCGTGCGTTGCATTATAGGAACATGTTGTGGTGGGTTCTGGTTCACCCAGTCTCATTAAAGTCCATGCAGTACAGTTGTTGAGTGCTTCTGGATATGTAACAAACTCGTGATAGTGATTTTTCGGTCGTGTAGTTTCCAGAATCGCTTCGCATTACTTGAAAACAATAAGATTATGAGCTCGTGATTTCTATCACGCATAGTAATCGTGAGCGTAACCTCTTGAGAGGTTTTTGAAAACCTCGTTGCAATAATTTTTGAGAATTTCTGACTGCATAACATAAACTGATTTTCAAAGTGTCTGGACACATGACGTGTTTTGTGGAACACAAACGATCACTGCCAGGGATATGATTACACTGGAATGTTACAAGCCACTGGTATCCCGTGGAGATGTAGAACTAAAAGTTCTGTTCAGTTTTGGTTGCAAAGAACGTCTGGCTCGTTGTGCTACAACATACACTGTATACTGTATTGTAATGGAAATAATAAAATAAAATTTGTAATAAATTAATATTACAATCTGGTATCTTTGTAAATATTATATGCTATAAAATTCGTTATGCTCAGAATAAAAATTAGAGGATGAGTCTTATCCCCTTGAACAGGAGCCCGTGCCTTGAATAAGAATTCTATAATACAATGAAAAAGTCATTCACACGTAGTAGTAAGTGTTAACCACATAAGTAGCAACATTAACATTGCCACTGGTACTCTTAAAAAAAAAGAACCACAAAGTGTGGTTTTCATTGGCAGGCAGACTATCTTCGCTCTAGGACATACTCGTCTGAGCAAAACTGCTAAGTTTTACGTGTCGCTATCGTAAAACCACAAAGGAGAGTCTGTGTTGGCCTGTCTATTAACTTTTCAAAAAGGTAAATCGTTCAAAGACACTCGCCAGAACAAAACTTTAGAGGCTTACGTGCCGCTATCGTAAAACCACATAGGAGAGTTTGTGTTGGCCTGTCTATTAACTTTTCAAAAAGGTAAATCGCTGAAAGACAAACTCGCCAGAACAAAACTTTAGAGGCTTACGTGCCACTACCGTAAAACCACATAGGGGAGTTTGTGTTGGGCTGTCTATGACCTTTTCAAAAAGCAATATTTGTCTGAAAAAAAAATTCGCGCAGAGGGTTTCGCCTGGAAAAAAAATTCCTGCACAAGCCGTGAGCGAAAAAAAAAATTCGAGCAAGCTGAAAATTCCCCTCCCCCCCCCCATCACTTTTCTAATGGTCCGTCCCTTATCAGATAATTTGGCCAAGCAATGTCATCTTAACAGTCACGTGAGCATGAAAAAGAACAACTAAAAGTATGCCACGTAAAACATGAAAAGAAAATATATCTCGTCCAACTTAACTTCCTGTTTTATCGTTGCTGTTTTTCGCTCTTTAAACTTCATAATAGCTTCTTTGGGGGGGTCACTATCTTGTCAACCAACTGCATCACCCAGAATGTCCTTTGCAGTCCCTACAAATGAACATGTTGCGTAAATTTATTTTTCTTTTCGAGTTAGATCATTTCTCCACCTCGCTCACGTTTTTAAACAGTTATTGCATGGATGAGGTTTTTGTGATATCTAGAATAACCCTTACCGACATGATTACTCGTGACCTTGAGTGTCCTTGACATGATAATTGTATAATCTGCAGTTATGACGTAACGGGCGCTGATTTCGAAAATTCACTGTAGGCTTTCGGCCACTCAGGAAAGAGTTAGAGAGTTCAATGTATAATAATATATAGATTTAGGCCACCCTAAAAGCGGAGCTCCTGTAGCCCGATTAGGCTAACTTAATATAAGGTTGAATTAATTTTGATTTGAGTTTTGTAACTTTGCGGTGGGGTTTTGTTTGGCTTTCTATTTTGAGTTTAATAATCACAAAATCGATACACACACAAAAAAAAAACATTTGCAGAGAAGAAACAGTTATAATAGGGTTTACTTTGAAACCTGGATTAGAGTTAACAGGCTTCCGAAAAACCTGGCTCTGTTTCAACAAGTAAACCTGACATGAGCCCGCGATCCAATCAAAAACCAGCACTTGGTCAGCGGTCAACTTTAATAAAACACGTGACCTCAATGAGCTACAAACTTGAGTCCGCGATATGGTCACGTGATACTGGTCAGCGGATAACTTAATTTGACAGGTGTCAATTGATCATATCATGATGTCGTATATCAAAAAAGTACACTGTAAACTAAGGCTGCATGTCTCTGTCAACCTATTATTTGGAGTATGGCCGTCATGTTGCGTGACTCCACCGCCACCGTCGTCGTCGTCGTGCGTACGCGCCCACGAGAACTACTGCTGGCCACGATAACATGAGAAAATCATTCATGGGTTTCGTTTTCTCCCTATGTGGGTATGGGGCTCTGCTTGGCGGTCCTTCGGGCCGCCGGAGCTCCGCTAACATGAACTACCGGCCACTTCAAAAAACCTGGAATTTTTACACCCGCTTTCAATGTTACGTGCATAGGCGACATCTTCGTTCATCTTTCGACATGCCATCTTTTGACATGCTATGTAACAGCTGTTTAACTGTGAAACAGGCAATTTTTCATATTATTAGCGGAAGAAATAACAAATAAATGATAATTACTGACCTGAAATGGCGGAAGAAGTTTGTGAACATTGCATGTTTTCAGATTTATAATGGTAATTGAACTGAGTGGAGTGCAATTTGGTCTGAAATCATACGCGTGATTTCAAAATCGAACGAGCGCGCAGCGCGAGTTCGATTTGAAATCACAAGTATGGTTTCAGACCAAAATTGCACTCCACTCAGTTCAATTACCACTTTATTAAATCCATTTTGAAATCGCCCAAATACAGGACTTCGCCAATTCAAATATTTCATTGATGCAGAACTGAGGCGGTTTTTAAATAAAAAGCAGAACCGGAAACGCTTTTACTTCAATACGCAATAAAGCAGCGCGCGACCTTTAATCAAGTTGCGCGCGCGCTATTTTTGGTTACTAGAAAGTTCTACTGTATCGCAAGCGCTCACGAGAGCGCCGCGACAGCCCGCAAGTGTTATTACATCCATTTTGAAATCGCCCAAATACACTACTTAGTCGATTCAAATATTTTATTGATGCAGTACTGAGCTGGTTTTTAAATAAAAAGCAGAACCGGAAACGCTTTTACATCAAAATATGCAATAGAGCAGCGCACGACCTTAAATTAAGTTGTACGCACGCGCTATTTCTGGTTACTGGAAAGGTCTACAGTGTAGCGCAAGCGCTCACGAAAGCGCCGCGACAGCCCGCAAGTTTGAAGTGTAACTTCCTCATTGGCTGGAAAAATGATGTGATTTAGAGCAAAAAATGGTGCAATTTGGGAATAAATTGCACCAATTTGAGCCAATCAGATTACAGGGACCACCAGTGATTTCAAAATGGATTTAATAAATAGGATAATTAAACGATTTGTGTGTAGTCGATCAGCCGCTCCATGATGACTTCCGGTGGAATTAGGCCGTTAACGCGGAAGTATTCGAACGATGTAAACATTGAAAACAGTCGATTCATCTCTCACCGAATGACTTCTTAATACTCAAAACCTTAGTTTGATGACAAATCAATCCATATTTTATGACTAAAAGTCGAGCTCGACCTTAAAGGGGCTCAGTCACGGCATCTTGAGTTATTTTGAACATCGAAAAAATAACCGTTAAATTGAAAGAAACCTGAAAAATAACACTTTTTAAAGATAGAAAAACGGCTCTGTTTGTATATTTCCAAAACAGACTTAACTGATTCACGAATTAACGACCTATTTTTTTGGAAACACTGCTTCAAAATCATTGAACCTTGAGGAAAATGAAAAATGCGAGAGCGTGTTAACCAAAGCCGAGTCCTTACAAGCTCTAAAAATTATGAAACCAGGAAAAACGCCAGGCTTGGATGGTTTGCCCACGGAATTTTATAAAAGTTTTTGGAATAAATCTATTCACTACGCTTATACTGAAGACAAATTCTGAATAAGTCAAAGATGTGGGATAATCATCGTAGTATCCTCAGCATATTGACCGTTCTTGATTTTAGTTCCACGCGCAGTGATCCCTTTTATATCTTTTTTTCTCGTATTTCATTGGCTAATACTTCTGCGCAAAGGATGAAAATATAAAGAGAAACTGGGGCAACCTTGCCTGACAGGGGTGAAGTAATTCAGTGTTTGCACATCCGTTATTATGGACGCAGCTTTCTATGTTACGGTAGCACCATTCAATCAAGCTCATTAACGTTTTCCATTCAACTGTGTCAAACGTGCGCAGTTTGGAAAATCAAAAACCGTCAACAGTCCGGGAATGTTGGAAGCAGCAGCGTGGTGTATTAAGCCATCGACAAATGTCATGTTTTCACCAATAAGTTTCTAACATTTTCACTCCAGATATAATAATTGGCCTGACTTCGGACACCTTATCCAATACAAAACAATACGTTTACTTCTTTGTTGCCAGATATTACATATGGTCCTGCAAAGAAAAGAAAGTACTCCCAGAAAGAGAAAGATTTTCTAGTTTTCTATCTTCTTTAGTACCTTTAGAATCTTAAACCTTACAAATATAAAAGAAAATAAAATTAAAACAACTAGAACAGAAACGCTTTAAAAGAAAGCCAAACATGGAGGAAATTAGATTAACAATTTAACTGAGAATTCGTAGTAATGACATTTTTCATCTTCGTATAAGTTAAACTTACTGAATACACCTTTGTTAAGTAGTTCTGTAGTAGTTTGTTGGCTGAATGTGATGTAGTGTCCGTCGATATAAGTTAATATTGTTATTCTTTTTTGGAAGAAAAAAATGGCTGAATTGACTATTTCTCTCCTCGCTTTCCTATGAGAAGTCCAACGATGCACCAAGGATTGTCTTTAAATTAAGTAATTCACTGCGCCAGTCATTTTTGGTTTAATATTAAGCTTATTGTATTTCTATGGCTGCCCTAATGGCGTATTTTCTCGAGTTCAGCAAGAATCATACATAAAGCTTTCACTCTTAAAGGTGAACAAGTCTTAAATCAACAAACAGTTGTTGTCTCACTCCGATTAAAATAAAAACAAGTTACATTATCGTTCGCTAATTTTTTTTGTCCTTATCATTGCACGGGATCCTACCCCAGGGGCTGTAAATACCTGTCCACAAATAAAGGTCTGCTCATGTGTACATATCGTCTAAATGTGTTAGCTGGAGATAATATGCTGCTTATGGGTAATTGTAACCACGTTTCCAGATGAAAATGGCAGATAACTTTCCTGAGATACCCAAGAGTGATTTGAATATGAAAACAAACTTGATGATAAAACGATTATCGGGCTTTGTTATCACAAAATATGATGATTTGTCGATAGCTCGCAGATCAATTATTTGCTACTGACAAATGGCGATATTTTTCTCAACTGGTCCAATAATTGTTAATAACTTTATTTTTCCACCGATGTTTTACTTTGTCTGTTGGTGTCTTGTCTTTCAAAGAAACCGAATTAAAAGAGAGGCCGTAGCTATTACAAAGCTTTGTTGGTCCGTAGGAAAATCGAGAACAAAGATCAAATTGCGAAAACAAGAGAGACAAACGTTTTTATTACACAATGTATTAACTTCTTCTTTTTCTCTTTTCAGCGGCAACAGGCAGCTACCCACATTCAAGGAGAAAATACCATCATGGGAAAAACAATTCTAGGGATGAAAGGCCTCTCAGTTAATAGTGGGTACAGCAGGTAGAGGCAATTTATTACACCCCAAAATGTAGTTTTGGAGTCATTTAAATAAAATTTGGGGAAATAATGTTTTATCGTACGTGCTCTCTTTGTTCTCTTCGCGATTTGCTAGAAAATTGTTATCTTTATGAGATAGAAATAATCCCTGGCTTATGTTTATTCCATAGGATTAGACGTTCCATACGGACAAAACGTAATCACCTCCATCACTTTGAGCTTTCATCGGCAAAACCTCCTGCTCCGGGTCAAACAACTGTGGCACTGCTCGAATAATAAAAGCTGCTCCTGTTTCAGATGGAGGCGACGGGCCTCGGCAGTTCTTGGCCCAGTGTCCTGGCAGTCTTAAGTACTTAGCACCAACCAACCACAAAATCCCTGGAGGCATGCTCACGAGAACGAACTGTATCAACTTCATATCAGCGGAAAATACATTTGCGTTCTAATTCGCTACGCTCTAATGAACGTAAATTAATTTCCTCTTAAAAATAGAACAAATTGATGGTTGAATCCTCAAGCAGTCCAACCAAAAGGACCGAGAACTTCACAAAGTAAAAATAAATAGTGGTCTCGATCACCCGAAAAAGCTAAAATCACTAGAAGACCTCGAAGTGATACCGCTGTTACTCTTCGCTTCTTTTCGCTTCCTTTCAGAGGCAGCTTTGTCTTTGCGAATCTTCTTGTCATCTTCAGTGTGTGAGGTGAGATCGTCAGATTCATACTCGTAGACAACAAGCCAACCATCTCTGTTTTTGGCAGTGAGCTTTTTGATGATCAGCTTTCCTTCTGCAGCCAACTTGTAAATATATGCTTAACTACTAGTACTCTCATCGATTTGTGTCAATATATTGTCCAACAGCAAATTGAACTCGAACTGCTTATGGTTGCTTAAGGTCTTTTTATTATGTCATAGTGTTGCGAGTTCGAATGTTTTAAGTGGTAGGCAGCTTGCAGTCTAAACAGAACGCAGGGTTGTCGGAACAACAACAAGGTTTTTTATTTCAGAAGAACGCAGTAATTCTACACAAGACCTCAGAACAAGCACACACTAGGCTTGTAAACTATACTTCGACTTCCGTCACTCTTGTATAAACACGGCCTCTTGCCAGATATCCACGTAACCTCTCTGTTACACGTCAACAACCACGACCTCTGTCGACACTTCACACACGACCTTCGTTACACTTCAATAAATACTACTGACTCAAGAGATAATGCTCTCTCCTGGAAAAAGCCACCTAAACACTACACCGACTCGCTTATATACTTTACAGCATAAGGTTCTAGAACTTTCCGGCTCTACTAAATAAAGTAACATTACGATATTAAACTATTTACAGCAACATACGCAAACGTCTTAAAAAAGAATTGCTGAATCACTGTGACTCGGTACTAATTAAATATACACGAAGATTCGAGGCTAAATTAGCATATTCAGGAATCTTCCAAGTCACGCAACAATTTTTCGTAACACATAGGATGGTTATTTTGTCTGACATTCCTTGCACTATGGTAAATGTTCGAAAGGACCAAGAAATCAGGGTAGAGTACGATAAAGGATAACTAAGATAAGTAAGATAAAACTAAGCACAGTGCGGACAGCCAGGAGAGAAATCATTAAGACGAGGTGGTTAAACACCTGTTAAAATACTTGTTTAGCACGAGGACCGAACATGTTTAGTCAAAGAATATTTTGCTCCCTTTCAATCAAAAACATATTTGTCTTTGATGTTTCGGCGTCATCGTGACACCATTCTCAAGGCAAAATGAATAAATAATGCGATGATTTGATTTCTATAGTCTCTGCAAGTTAGCATAATTATAATAACAAAGGCTCGCAAGTTCTTCAAGTGAGTTCTTCTGCACGTTTAGGATTGGTTTAAGGTTACAGTATACCTTCAGGGATGTCTCGCGTACAAGCCATGTAGTGCGTCCGGCTTAAACTTAAAGGGGCATTGTCACGCTATTTGGAAACTTTATAAAAAGCTAATGGGTGCCTTCGCGTCAACTGAATTCCAAAACTAATGATCTAGTTTTGTTATCAAAGACTATCTGAAGGTACTGAAACTGTTTCCTGTCGCCTGTCGCTACAGATGGCATGGATAGAAATGGATTGAAATTTGAAAAAAATCATCGCGCAGAATGGCTATTGTTCTCGTGACATTTACTTGCAGTTCATGGGTCTGTCATATTTCAATTATTATTCAAATAAACGCAAGGAGGCGAGTCTCATTGGTTAAAATAAACGCGCGCTTTTTCTCGTAGGGATTATGACCTCCCTCATTAACTTGAAGGCGGAGCATTGAAACAATGAACTTTTTGTGTATTGTTTTCGCTATTGTTTAGCCTATTCGCACCACTCAAAAGTAAATTCACCGCTAATCCCAGAAAAAAATCGAGTGAAAACAAGAACTGGTTAGAAAAAAATTGTTATTAATCCGTATAAAAGAAAGCTGAAATCGCGTGCCCTATAATATCTCTGCACGTGAGCAAAACAATCGTTTGAGTCTAAATCCTAATTTACAAAGTTTGGCTAATGTTTGGAAAGAGTTTGCTTTGTTGCACCAGGCGCAACTGATTTAAGAAAACTAACAAATGGAGTTATTCTTGGATCGCGTTCGATCTAGTTTCTTGAAAAAAGTTCGTTTGTATCGTTAGAAATTCTTCGTTTCAATTCTCTCCCCCTAACCTCTCTTTTCGCCATACTGATGATGCTCCCGTTGATCGATGGCCGATCGAATTTGAAAACCTTTGCCACCTATCGACGGCTTTGACCATGTAGAGTATGAACCCTACAACTACAGAATGCAGGGCCAGAATCAAGGCAACTTCGTGTAGCGGCTCGTTTTGCTCGGCAGTGGATGAAAGAACGAGGAATAATTTGCATGATTTTTAGTCCTTGGCTCATATATTTAGCAGCTTGTTTGGATCGGTAGTGGATAAAAGAACGAGTTTGCGTCGGTAGTGGATAATGAACGAGAAATAATTTGTATGACGTGAAGTCTTGGGTTAATATATTTAGCGGCTCTTTTGGCTCGGTTGTAAATAAAAGAACGAAGACCGAGCCATACGAGCCGGCTCGTTTGGTGGATGATTAAAAGTGGCCCTGTATTCTGTAGTTTAGCCCGGGGCGGCCACTCGTAAACCTCTTTATTAAACATTTGCGCAGTTAAGGAGGGATTGAGTCTAAACATATTTGTTTGCTTACTTGAGTCAGTAGTCAGTGTTCGTTATTCACTCGATGAGCTCGCATGATCGCATAGCAATGAAGCCAAACGACAAAGTTCGTTGATCGATCGATGGCCGATCGTATTTGAAAAACTTTGAAAACTATCGACAGCTTTTACTAGACGTAAAGTATGAACCGCCCATAAAACCTCTTTATTAAAATATTATTGAGCGTGTTGTGTTGCTCGCTATTTACTTCAGTTACGCTCGCATGACAACGAAGTCAAACAAAGTCCATTGATCGATCGATGGCCGCTCATCTTATTTGAAAAACTCTGAAAACAATCGACGGCTTTTGCCGCTCATGTTCGCGAAATATTAAGACAGCGCGGGTTAGATCATACTCACTCGAACGGACATTGTTTACTCTTGACCAATTGCCGTGACATCATCTCGCTATGAAGAGCTCTGAAAAGAGCTCCCGATCACTGGCGTTTTTACCTTCCTCCATGTTCATTGCGCGTTACGAGCAAATAACTCAGCTGAAAGACCAGTTTTAAAATTCGCGGCAGATAGGTACTCATTTACATCTAAATGGTTTTCTTGAATGGGTATTGTTAGTTTTGACAGCCATTGTTATTCAGTCCTGAGCTGAATACAATGGCTCGCTTACCTAGAGCGCGCCATTTTCAAACGCGACTTGACCAGGCAGTTTTCAAACTGAACGGGATAGTGGTTCTCGTTCATCAATTACCAAACTTAAAACGGATTTTGTTTAAGAAAAGATCCATCTTCCATTTGCCGCATGCCGAATATTGCAAGACGGTTTTAATTTTCAATAAAGCGCTGTTGAAAACGGACTTCATACTAAAAATCGTCCAATTTTACAGTTTTTCAACTGCGAAGGGATAGTCCTTATACTTCCTAAATCTCCTTTGGTTTAGGCTCAAATTGTAGTTTAATCATTACTCTTCCAAAAGCCGTATGCCGAATTCTATTTTAGAGCGTCAGGAAATCAGAAAAGCGATTTTTGTCAACCCCATTTAGCCAATTTGGGCCTTTTCTTCTCTTATTCTGGCCTATTGAACGCGCGTCCGCATTTAAATTTGCCACTTCGCCGATTATGAATAATTAATGTTGTCAAGCCATTCTGCGCGATGAATAAATTGTCTGTTGTCGATGAGTGAGAGCGCCCGCCGATGCGTGTTTTGCACAGTTAGTAAACATGACAAATTAGACTTCGTACTTTGGTGTGAAAACGTACATCGAACTCATATAATATCTCTAGTTTTTGAATATGTTTAAGGTTGACTAATGTTTGAGAACATATTAAAAGCTTAGCTGAAAATATGTGAATACAGCAGAAATAATCAGAAAAGTTACGATGACGCTTTTAATGAACTCGAATAAAGATTTCGATTGAGTCAAAACTCCTTGTCTATTTTATTTTCGCAGTGTAAAGTTTCACTAGGTGAAAGAAACACACATGATGTTAGTAACCTTTTGACGAACGTTGGTGAAAATTGTTCTAGTATCTCAGCACAAAAGACAACAACACAAATCTTTTTCACGATTTGTTCACAATCTGAAAACACCGACTCGGACTTGAAAGTGCACGCGCTCCACTATATGCAAATGAACTACTCGTACGCTAAGTACTTCACCGGAAATTAATAAATTAGCTGTTATCAATGTTTTTGGAGCAGTTCTTTTGAGTTGCCTGTATCCGATACCAAACCCTTGACCTATCGCGTGTGGGACATGCTTATCGACCTAAACTTGTATGTACAAACCATCATGAGTTTCCTCGTTAGCGCAAATTTATGCGGTACTGAACAAACCCCAATGCAACCGTAAAAAACATAAGAGTACAACCTGTACCCAGACCCGTACCGAAGATTCAACCAGTGTAAGAGCGTAAAACCTCTTCCACAATCTATGTTAAGGCCTGTTTACACAGGCGATTTTTGTCGCGGCACTCGATGCAATTTTTGTCGCGCTTAAGTTGCAACAAGTTTCTAACATGTTCGAAACCCCTGCGATATCGCGGCGACAAATCGCGCTGAAAATCGCCCCTGGTTTACACGTGCGATTATGAAGTTGCACCTTTAGTGCGACAAAAATTGCATCGAGTTGCCGCAACAAAAATCACCTGTGTAAACGGGCCTTAACGCGGACTCAAAAACCACGGGGACTGGAACGAGACAGTCAAAGTCCACTGGACAGCGTGACCTCCATGAAATTTTGCGGCATCAATAAGGTTTTGTTTTGTTCACGTTCAAAGTTTGATGCCTAATGCTGTTCTCTGAGTTCCAAGTTTGATGCCTAATGCCGTTTTCTGTTTTTAATTTTCTAATGTTGGACAAGCTTGGACAAACGTAAGTTCACACCACTTCGTTGAGCTTTCATTTTCCAGTTTTTGATATACATGTTTTTCAAATCATTGATACATGTACGTGATTATTTTTCTTATAGCTTCAGATTGTATACCATTACTATTTCGTAATAAATCCTGAAAATTCCAAGCTTTCCCGTCGTCATTCCCTCGTTCAGCGAACCAATCTACACTTATAACACAAGCTGGGTGTGTCTGTTGGCTTGTGCAGGAGAACTAACTCGTGATACGATCACCTGAAAAAAATTACTTGAACCCAAGCTTACAACCAAGACTACTAGTCCGCCGTAGACACTTAACCACGTGACAGGCACTCGACTCTCGTAGACAAATAAATAAATAAATAAATCAGGTGATGGCATAGCGTGGCTTTACACTTCGTGTAAGCCACACAAAAACGAAAAACAAGGAAGACTCCTTTAACGTCTGTCAACTTTAATGTCTTCTTTTAAGAGCGTCTAAAGGACGCTCTTATCAGTCGCCTTTAACTTTTGAGACGTTAAACCTGTCTAGTATAAAAACGTGACGCCCTTAATCGCCTACCATGTTACCATCTAGTAGATTTGTTCGTATGTTGACGCGCTAAAAGTTGCTTGTTTCCAGTGTCGTCCGAGTGTAGAACCCAGTCTTTTTTATAAAAAAGGTATTTTTTCTTTGTTAGGCCCTGCCAGGAGCCATAATCAGGAACGGAGACCGTAAGTCTTGGGATACGCGTGGACCCATGATATGGGACAATTTTTCTATTTTTAGAACAAATTACGCCATCTTGACGTCATATATCCGCGCTGATCCACGCACGTGTCTTGGGCTCTCGCGTGGATGTTGTCACGTTGTGTGATGAAATGGTGAGAGCTGCGAGATTCTCTTGCCGATTTTTCACAGCGATGACAGGGAATAAGGCAGAGAAGAACCAGGGCTCTTCTAAGGACTTTTATGCCCTGATTTAATGGCAAAGGTGTGTTATTCAGGGTCGAGAATTTCTTTAATTTCGTGCTGTGAATGAATAAAATCCGCTCGCCGGCTAGTTTTTCCCGTAAACTTATGTGTTTGTTTTGTAGAGAAAAGTTCTGTAAGAAAACTGTTTGCTTAACAATGCTTTATCACAACCTAAACCTGTGTTTCATAGTTTCTTGTTGTTTCTGCTCGTTTGGCGAGTTTGCAAAAGTTTTTTAAAGGCAAGTCTGACGCGTACGAGTAGTTCATTTGCATATAGTGGAGCGCGTGCACTTTCAAGTCCGAGTCGGTGTTTTCAGATTGTGAACAAATCGTGAAAAAGATTTGTGTTGTTGTCTTTTGTGCTGAGATACTAGAACAATTTTCACCAACGTTCGTCAAAAGGTTACTAACATCATGTGTGTTTCTTTCACCTAGTGAAACTTTACACTGCGAAAATAAAATAGACAAGGAGTTTTGACTCAATCGAAATCTTTATTCGAGTTCATTAAAAGCGTCATCGTAACTTTTCTGATTATTTCTGCTGTATTCACATATTTTCAGCTAAGCTTTTAATATGTTCTCAAACATTAGTCAACCTTAAACATATTCAAAAACTAGAGATATTATATGAGTTCGATGTACGTTTTCACACCAAAGTACGAAGTCTAATTTGTCATGTTTACTAACTGTGCAAAACACGCATCGGCGGGCGCTCTCACTCATCGACAACAGACAATTTATTCATCGCGCAGAATGGCTTGACAACATTAATTATTCATAATCGGCGAAGTGGCAAATTTAGATGCGGACGCGCGTTCAATAGGCCAGAATAAGAGAAAAAAAGGCCCAAATTGGCTAAATGGGGTTGACAAAAATCGCTTTACTGATTTCCTGACGCTCTAAAATAGAATTCGGCATACGGCTTTTGGAAGAGTAATGATTAAACTACAATTTGAGCCTAAACCAAAGGAGATTTAGGAAGTCTAAGGACTATCCCTTCGCAGTTGAAAAACTGTAAAATTGGACGATTTTTAGTATGAAGTCCGTTTTCAACAGCGCTTTATTGAAAATTAAAACCGTCTTGGAATATTCGGCATGCGGCAAATGGAAGATGGATCTTTTCTTAAACAAAATCCGTTTTTTAGTTTGGTAATTGATGAACGAGAACCACTATCCCGTTCAGTTTGAAAACTGCCTGGTCAAGTCGCGTTTGAAAATGGCGCGCTCTAGGTAAGCGAGCCACTGTATTCAGCTCAGGACTGAATAACAATGGCTGTCAAAACTAACAATACCCATTCAAGAAAACCATTTAGATGTAAATGAGTACCTATCTGCCGCGAATTTTAAAACTGGTCTTTCAGCTGAGTTATTTGCTCGTAACGCGCAATGAACATGGAGGAAGGTAAAAACGCCAGTGATCGGGAGCTCTTTTCAGAGCTCTTCATAGCGAGATGATGTCACGGCAATTGGTCAAGAGTAAACAATGTCCGTTCGAGTGAGTATGATCTAACCCGCGCAGTCTTAATATTTCGCGAACATGAGCGGCAAAAGCCGTCGATTGTTTTCAGAGTTTTTCAAATAAGATGAGCGGACATCGATCGATCAATGGACTTTGTTTGACTTCGTCGTCATGCGAGCGTAACTGAAGTAAATAGCGAGCAACACGCTCAATAATATTTTAATAAAGAGGTTTTATGGGCGGTTCATACTTTACGTCTAGTAAAAGCTGTCGATAGTTTTCAAAGTTTTTCAAATACGATCGGCCATCGATCGATCAACGAACTTTGTCGTTTGGCTTCATTGCTATGCGATCATGCGAGCTCATCGAGTGAATAACGAACACTGACTACTGACGCAAGTAAGCAAACAAATATGTCTAGACTCAATCCCTCCTTAACTGCGCAAATGTTTAATAAAGAGGTTTACGAGTGGCCGCCCCGGGCTAAACTACAGATTACAGGGCCACTTTTAATCATCCACCAAACGAGCCGGCTCGTATGGGTCGGTCTTCGTTCTTTTATCTACAACCGAGCCAAAAGAGCCGCTAAATATATTAACCCAAGACTTCACGTCATACAAATTATTTCTCGTTCATTATCCACTACCGACGCAAACTCGTTCTTTTATCCACTACCGATCCAAACAAGCTGCTAAATATATGAGCCAAGGACTAAAAATCATGCAAATTATTCCTCGTTCTTTCATCCACTGCCGAGCAAAACGAGCCGCTACACGAAGTTGCCTTGATTCTGGCCCTGCATTCTGTAGTTGTAGTGTTCATACTCTACATGGTCAAAGCCGTCGATAGGTGGCAAAGGTTTTCAAATTCGATCGGCCATCGATCAACGGGAGCATCATCAGTATGGCGAAAAGAGAGGTTAGGGGGAGAGAATTGAAACGAAGAATTTCTAAAGATACAAACGAACTTTTTTCAAGAAACTAGATCGAACGCGATCCAAGAATAACTCCATTTGTTAGTTTTCTTAAATCAGTTGCACCTGGTGCCACAAAGCAAACTCTTTCCAAACATTAGCCTAACTTTGTAAATTAGGATTTAGACTCAAACGATTGTTTTGCTCACGTACAGAGATATTATAGGGCACGCGATTTCAGCTTTCTTTTATACGGATTAATAACAATTTTTTTCTAACCAGTTCTTGTTTTCACTCGATTTTTTTCTGGGATTAGCGGTGAATTTTCTTTTGAGTGGTGCGAATAGGCTAAACAATAGCGAAAACAATACACAAAAAGTTCATTGTTTCAATGCTCCGCCTTCAAGTTAATGAGGTAGGTCATAATCCCTACGAGAAAAAGCGCGCGTTTATTTTAACCAATGAGACTCACCTCCTTGCGTTTATTTGAATAATAATTGAAAATATGACAGACCCATGAACTGCAAGTAAATGTCACGAGAACAATAGCCATTCTGCGCGATGAATTTTTTACACAAACAAACTAAGCAGCATCTACGGACATAAACCTATTGTCACTTATTGGGCCTAAACGCCGCTATATCCAAACATATCCAACTAGCTTTTTTTTTCTGTGTTATGGAAGTTAAAGCTGTTAATCTTCTTCATATGTGAAATTTAGATTGGAATAATTTGAAGTTTTTAGTAAAGGAGCAGTGGAACTCAACTTGATCAGCGATATAGAGCAGGACATACCTAAATTCGGCACTGTCTTCGCTCAAACTGGAGCACCTTGCGGCGAAAATACTTAAGCAAAATTCCAACAGCCATAAAGGCGTTAAGTTGTGGGCCAAAAGCATAAACGTTTCGGGAATTTCGGACGCCATTTCCCCTGCGCGACATCCGCGAAAATCCTCGCAGCAATGTACGCGCGTGTGCCGCAGGGGATGGCGCAATTTGTTCTAAAAATAGAAAAATTGTCTCATATCATGGCGCCAACCCCAATACTAGACAACTTAAACGTCTCTAGCACTATCATATCCATGAAGGTAACAATCAAGTAACCGTAAAATTGCGTTATCGACACAACCATTTGTGAGACTGCCGGTCACGGTCTCAAATAGACTAAATGCCCGGCAGTCAAAAACTAAACCGGCAGTTTTTTCGGTATACACAAGTTCGGTAAATTCGTCGAATGTAAAACCAAAGTACTTTTAAGGATCGCTTGACATTTCTAAAGAAACACCAAATACTTCCAATAGGTTTGATTGAGGATTTCAGTCGGAATTCGGTGAATATTTTTGACTGCCGGGCATTTAGTCTATTTGAGACCGTGACCGGCAGTCGGATAAAAACCAATGTGATTTTATGGTATGCACAAGCTTGCCGAATTCGTCCACTACAAATCCATAATAATTTTTAGAATCGCCTGGCTATTCCAAACAAACATCGCATCTTCTTATTAGGTTCAAAAGAAGCTTTCTGTAGCAACTCGTTAAATATTTCTAACTGCCGATGTAGCGTAAATTTTCAAAGTGTCAAGCACATGCCGATTTTATAGTACGCACAGGCTCGGTTATTTCGACCATTTCGTCATCTTGCACACCAACATAATTTTTGGAATCGCTCTGCATTTCTAAAGAAACATCAAATACCATCAAGCGGTTTGAAAGAATCTTTCAGCGGAAATTCTGTGGAAATTTCTGACTGCCGGGCATTTAGTCTATTTAAGACCTTGCCCGGCTGCCGGCGGCGGGACTAAAGTACAGGTCACAGGTCACAGGTCACAATAAAAAATAATTGTGAATCTGCGGTGAGTTTGTATTTGGTTCGTATCTATTTATTTCGTATTAACCCACTAACTTGATGATGTCGTCCTATTTCTCTAAGATTCCTAGTTTGAGATTTAAGGAACTATTTTAGCCTGAATGATGGCTTTTAAACTTTTCTTGTGTTACTGTTCACGTTTCTCAAGTTGGTAGTTTTTATAACGGATGAACCCTTTGGACAATCATAAATAATTTGACCGTATTTTAAATTTTGATAATGGATACTTTGTTCGTTCTTTAAGCACTGAACACTATGAAAGTTAATATATAGTATAACGTTATAAAATTGTTTTCTGCCACGATGATTTCAAATAGTGATGTTTCATCTTTGACTTCAAGCTAGCAAAATAAATAATACAGTGTTGCGTTACTGTGTACCAGAAGTTTAAGTCTTACGTTAAATCGTCATACCTACACATTGGAATCCTTCAATAAAACAGTCCATGCTTCTTTCGCACACCGTTTAGAGTAATTTTTCTTATATACCGATGGAATACCACCT
Organism: Platygyra sinensis; assembly: GCA_019787425.1. Taxonomy (NCBI): domain Eukaryota; kingdom Metazoa; phylum Cnidaria; class Anthozoa; order Scleractinia; family Merulinidae; genus Platygyra; species Platygyra sinensis. The sequence goes on from JAHPZR010003947.1 coordinate 131,478, forward strand.
GGGGATTTTCAGAGTATGGTAAGGGTTAAAAGAATAAACAACAGACTTAGCAATAAAGTCATTTTTGACGCGCCTTGAGTCACTATTTCAATAAGATTCGATCGACGTCTTGGCGCTTAATCGAAAATAAAGAACAGTCTTTTTGCATAAAAGACGCGTGTACATGATCTGATCGCGTGGTAGTAAAACGCACACGATGCTATTTCATTAACCGATAGCTTTATGTGAATAAAAAATGGTAACAAAAGGACAAGATCCTCTAAAAAAAAAAAGAGAGCGGCAACTCACCTCATACTCGGCCATCTTTGCGATCATGTGCTCGACTACTAATCCGGGGTAGGGTAGATATCAGGACTATTAGTAATAGTAATTGGACCGAGTGGAGTACAATTCGGGGAGTAATCGCGCGAGTAATTTCAAAATCGGACGAGCGCGAAGCGCGAGGCTGATTTCAAATTACGAGCACGATTACTCCCTGAATTGTACGACACGAGGTCCAATTACTAATTAATCGTATCTATAACAAATTTCGGAATTAAAAATGTCTTTTCAGAACTTTTTTTGAGCAAAAACGTCTGTAGCGCTTTTCCTAAGTTTTGAAAACTGTAGAAAACATTGCTAAGGAAGCCATCAAAGCGCGTGTAATTGGCGTGAAAATCACGTGGGTATCCAATTACAGGTGTCCGATTTCAAAAAGTTCAAATCGGACACCTGTAATTGGACACCCACGTGATCGCGCGCCGATTACGTGACAAATAGGCGCGCGGAGAACCAATCACGTTCGAGAATTTTGTTATAGATACGATTAGAGATCATTAGTAACGTCCCAGTAAACCATTAGGAAAGCATTATTACTAGAACAAGTACAGCTAAAGAATCTTGATAAATGCGGATTTCAAGAACACTAAAATCTCATAGTAGGAATCGTAGAGAAAGAGGACGACATCATCGGGTTAATTAGTAGGGATGAATAGAGAATACAAACTAAAAAATAGTAAATAGATACGAACCAAATATAAACTCACCGCGCGCAAATATCACAACTATTTTTTTATTGTGACCTGTGACCTTTGACCTTTGACCTGTGACCTGTGACCTGTGACCTGTGACCTGTACTTTAGCCCCGCCGGGCTTCCGGGCATTTAGACGCAGTTTAATGCCGTTGTGACATTCTCAAAACGCATCCGCAGTCACGCTGTTACTCCACGCTGATTGGATGATGCTAAAGAATGCATCCAATCAGGGTGAGCAAACAGCGTGACATATCCTTAGCACACGAATTCCCGGCCGCAGATGCTTGTCGCTTCGAGCATTTCTCGAAAATTATTTGGCGTTTAGCACTTCGATTTAACATGGATCTTCGATTGAATTCCACAAGAAGAAGCATCAACCTTTCAGTTTATCTGGTGTTCGATTTGGAAGCCGGGCGATTCAAATTTATGGGTGAAAATCTGCTTGGTGCTGGAGCGGTCAAAAATGATCTTTCCACCCTTTACTCCTCATAACGTGTAGTAACAGCCAATGCAAAACCCACAAAATCGCTCAAATTCGCCATTTTGAGCCCAAAAGTTTTGTAACGAGTAAACAGTTTAAGTGGAAAGCATAATAATTTCAAATTCTACGAAAAACGCAACTAGGAGAATATTTTTTCCCTCAACATTTTCAAAGCGGGTGTGCTAAGATTATTCGAACCATTTGTAAGTGTTTCCACGTTTCTACAAGGGTTTCAAAGCGTTTCAAAGTTCCAGGAATTGATTCAAATATTCTGAGAAACAAATCGGCTTTAATCATGGGAATTTGTACAACCTTCACTTGCTTTCAAACTCTTCGCCCTCGAAAACGTGGCTCTCTACACGAAACAGGATTTTCTCTTTCACATCAATACCACTGACTTTGATGGTAGAAGTTCTTATGAATCGAAAGAGCCTCGATTTCGACTACTTGAAATCGGGGCAAATGCGGTGATATACATATATCCAAAATACATCTCAAACGGGCCTGGCTTCTGGCGCAGGCAATCCAGACTGGTCACGAACGCGACCGAAATTAGTCTGCTGCCAAGCCTGGTGGCTTCGCAGCAACAAGAATGGTTTGAAATAACTCGTAGACTATTAACAGGATTGCTTAGTTTGTGTGACCAAACATTGTGCTAGGTTTTTGTTTGAGGCATTTCAATCGATAATATGGTAAATTATTTAAATTTGACAAGCTGCATCGAAATGGTATTCAAATATAGCATACAATTAGGTATAATCCAGCATTTGATATGACTTTAATTTACGTGATGGGTGATTAAGTAGTCAGGTTACCTATATTCATCCTTTGCTTATGGATGTGAGTATGATCATGATCTTTCTGGCCGTTTCACTTGCTTTTAGGAGAAAAATCTTGAGTTGGTAAGTAAATCTTTCATTGCACTAAAAAGGTTCACTTCGTAGACCGAGCGAGATACATCGTTTCACTTGTACAGTGTAAATGTATTTGTTGTTCATTTGCATCCTTGTGGGGTTGTTTAAAAATGGCGAAAAACGCCGTTGTTTAGCTTAGGTCTTTATTTAAGAATAAAGTCGACGTTATTTTCGATATTAGCATAGCAGCGACACAAAAATACTGCAAGATGTTTTGTCTACAAACATCTGAAACTTCCATGGGTCTTCTATGAGACAGGCGAACAAATTCCATTCCTATCATAACAAATTCTTTATTTGTATTGCTATCAACCTTGTTTTCTCTTGTACCAGTAAAATTAATACTGGTGATGTCTTGGCAATATTTCAGTTAAAAAACAGCAAAACTTTCGTAAGGAAAGCGTGAGGCGGGTGGGCAAATGGACAAGGCGTTAGATTATGACTGAATAGAACTGTCCAAGTTAGAGCTCTACAAGCTAGGCGGGTCATTGTGTTGTGTTCTTGGGCAAGACAATTTACTGTCACAGCGAGCGCTTCGGGTTAGAGCGCTGGCCGGGGACATTGTGTTGTTTTCTTGGGCAAGACACTTCACTCTCACGGTGCCTCTCTCCACCCAGGTGTATAAATGGGTACCGGCGAATTTAATGCTGGGGTAACCCTGCGATGGACCAGCATCCCATCCAGGAGGAGTAGAAACAATCCCAGTCGCTTCATGCTACAGAAACCGGGATAACCTCCAGCCTGATGGCCCACTTGGCCCGAATGCAGACTTTACCCACCTTACCTACGTGATATTGAAGCCGGGAAGCTTTTTCTTCGAACATTGATGATATGAGTTTAAACAAATAACTTTGGAAAAGAACAATTAAACGGCAATTCCTGTGCCCAACGTCTGCATTTGACGAGACGTTTTTATATTCTTGGGGCGAGTTTTACTCCAACATCTTCATTCTCAAAAATATTTTGCCGGTTGATATCTCAAATCCTTTTTTATCAACTTATCTCAGAAACGGCGATTACCATGGTAAAGGGAAAATTTGGAAGATCGTGCCAACAAAATCCTTCTACATAATGAAAGTGCTTCCCTTGTTACTTTTGGTCCTGTGGATGGATAAGGAAGGTGCCCGTGCAATGCAAGGTAAGCAAACAAATTCAGTTACGGCAGCAGGAGTTGAGAGGGAGGGTTTTTTTTAATATATGAGAAAATTTAAAGTAAATAATAAAATGTAGTAAAGTACAGCGCAAAAGAAGCCTTACCACAACTCGAAATGGTCAGATAATACCAAGTACATACGAGTTAGCTGATACACAATTTGCAAAGACAGTTGTCCATAAAATAGAATCATTAGTTCACTTGGTCTATGGTAAAATTAAGTCCCACTCAGCCCCGCCTTTCCTGTAGTCTGCGAGACTGAGACATAGTAGAGTGTCCCCTC
>JAHPZR010003948.1:12500-30000 GCA_019787425.1 Platygyra sinensis
GGACTGGCTATTCCTTATAAGGTTTTCTTGTGCAAGGTGTTATACTGTTTGTTATCACGCAAACTAAACGAAATTCGATTACAGCTCTCCGCTTGTATTTACTGTCACTTCGTTTTTATTTTCTACAGATTGTTGAGCAAGCAGCTTCGCCATCTACCAAGAAAATGAAGCCTGAGCGAAAATAGAAGCTTTTATATTAGTGTCAATAAATAACGCTTTTGTGAACAGAATATTTGTTGTCTACCTTCGCTGGGTCATTCTACTCGGAACATATATCACACGGTGTCTATCTGGAAATGAAATTCGCAGTAACTTTGGACGAAGACAGTTTTCTTCCACACATTTCTATTTTTATTCCATAATCCCATAACCTATTATGAAGCAAACATAAAAATAATCATTGAAACTGCATTGTGATGTTGTGAAAAGTAACTCCTTTCATCGCAGCGCCCCGTCGATCGCCATATTGAAATATACACTGTTGCTACCAAATAACGTCACGTGAACGAAATCTTGTGCAACAATTGGTTTATGGTTTGTTTTGGTCGAGGTTATCAAAACTGATAACGATCCCAGACTGATAACGATTTATAAACCGATACGTTTTTGTCGCGTGCGTTGTCTGTGCTCGCGAACCGCCACTTCTTTAAGCTCAATTGATTATTCAAAATTAGCCTTTGCTAAACATGCTCGTTTTCGGCTAGAAACTGTCTTTAAATTACTATAACTGATATCTGGAGGTTTAAAACAATTATTTTACCGGATTGAGACCCACAGGCAAACATTTCAGGGTCAATGTTCGAGATAATAATCGCGACGTGAAAGGTTTCAAGATGCTGTCAAATTTTTGCGTTTTATTTACCCAAGCTAGATTTGCGATAAAAAGTAAGATGAAGTGATACTTTTATCCAGAAAAATTGTTTTGGGCGGTAAATTCATGGACCAGATTGACTTTTTGGTCCGCGAATTTGACCAAAATTTAGGGACATATACAAAACATGGACCGGGGTCCATGGATCACTCCATGGACCTGGTCCATGGACCACCCATGGACCACCCCTAATTTTCAACAGGAAATCGCCCCTTTTAATATGAAAATTTACTGGAGGTCAGGGTATGAACAAAAACACAGACTCGTATTTATTGCTTACGTCCTTGAGGGTTTGTCTCGTAACAACGGGTTAGCGGGTTAGCGGTTTTACGGGGGTAGTACAACAAAGTCTTGCGACTGTACATAGCTTGCAATACAGGCGTACTTTGTGGGTACGAGCAATAAATACTCACCTGATCTTTGGATCGTTTCAAGGCGACTGCCGTCACTTACTGCCATCTTGGATGAGGGAGCGCGAAGGGGCTGGAGCGAGCTATGTTATCCGGCAACCTACCTCCTCCAAGGTCACGCTTCGTTCAATACGAAAACTGAATACATTCTTGCCCTCCGATTAAATTTACAAGCTGGAATGAAAATATTGGGGGTAGAAATGCACTAGATCTTCTGTATCTCAAAACGAGTTTGTGGTCTTCCCATTTATGGGGTGCGATCCCAAAGCAACCCGCTATTACGAGACAAACCCTCAAGGACGTAAGCAATAAATACGAGTCTGTGTTTTTGTTCATACCCTGACCTCCGGTAAATTTTCATATTAACAGGGGCGATTTCCTGTTGAAAATTAGGGGTGGTCCATGGGGCTGGTCCATGGACCGGGTCCACGGGGTGGTCCATGGACCAGGTCCATGGGGTGGTCCATGGACCCCGGTCCATGTTTTGTATACGTCCTAAATTTAGACGTGACGCGACATCGCCGTCGCGTATAATTTTGAAAATTTGTTAAAAATTCAGGTTCACATTACATGTGAATCTGACAACGCCGAAATAAGTACTAAAACATTATATTTTAATAATATGGGTTAGCTTTTCCAGCCACGCACAATATTTTGGCTTACCAGCCTTCGCAAAAAGTGCAATTTCAGGGCCGAGTTTGGCGCTTTTAGGGGCAAAATACAAAACGCGGTCTGGAGAAGAAAATAAAAATCCAAACAACCTCAAAGTTAAAGTTTTGGAACAGGTTCGGTAAAAACCTTCTTGCCGAAATATTTTCAGAAAATCGATTTTTTTTCTATCTTGCATAGGTATAGGTGATCGTTACAGAAAGTCGCTCTTAAGAGGTAACACACTATGCTTACAGTTTAAATCAAATATCCGGTTCCGGCGTCACAATATAGATTCAAAGCATGCATTATCTTCACGGAATATTTTAATCTTTGCCCCTGGAGAGCCAATACTTAGGGCCTTAAAAACATATCTTGCAATAGAAACGAGCCTAAACAAAGAATAAGCACGGCATGGCAAATAACAAAGGTGTCACACTCTGAGAGGAGACGTGCACTTAAATCGTGTAGACCTATGTTCTCTAAAAACGAGCACAAACGCAGTCAAACGACCTCGCTCTACTTATAATTTGCATTTCTCCCAACACTGCATGAAGTCCTCTTCAGAAATGCCGCGCGCGAAATAAAGAGAAGTGGAGAGTCTTTCAGAAAACGAAAGGCAAAATGTCTGAATAACACTCCTACATTTTATATGCAGTTTTCTGTTTAACCAAGCAATAGCCGAAACAATGGAGCTCCTATGGGACTTAGGCCACCCCCTTTTTTCTCTCTGTTTAACGTCGTCCAAACGACACAGATTTTCGCGTTTTTAAAAACAGAAAAACTTACGCAGAAGGCAATGACATATTATTTCAAACAATTGTCACTTTAATGTAAAACATAAGAAATTTGTTGCCTTGCACACTTTTAGTTTATACTTCATACTTCAACTACAGAGAACACTCTCTTTCCAACGAGAGAGACTTTCTGTCCATGTAATAGGAAAACACCTAAGAAGAGTTACTTTATTCGCTCCTGCCTCCTGCCATCGGGCTTTTCTTGCAGCTTGCTACTGGTTTCTTGGCGGCAGTGGCGCATTCCTGGTACACAGGATTCACGACCTAGTGATGGCTCTTGTCCCGTCGTTCTTTGCCTCTGGCTCCAAAGCGCCACACCAACAGCAAATTTCTTCCAATTTTCGGCATGAGTATAAGAGCTTATCGACCGGGTCAACAACAAAAAAAACAAACAAACAAACAAACAAACGATTCCTAAAGGACTAAGAAAAATTTTTCGAATTCTAGGTCTAAATTACAGAGAACTGAAAAGAAATATCATATTTTAGGGCACATTAGCTACTCATTTTTAAATTGAGCGCAGGCTTAAAACAGCTATTGTTGTCGGTCCGTAAGGATTTTTGTACTCGGTGTCGCGAAATAACACTCGTGTTAAGTCGAATCCAGTCGGCAGATTTTCGGTGATGACATGTTTGATCCTAACGGGAAAGTACTTGGGAAAAATCAGACAGACTAACAGGGGGTGAACTAGTACACGCGCGCTTCTTCGACCTAACTGTCCTGCGCTTTTTATCAGAACATATTCAGGTCCTAAGTAAAAAGAATAATTTAGAATCAGGGTGGTGGCGTTCTTTGTGTAGGTTTATTTCTTCATTAGCTCGTGTTCTTGAGAGCAAGTGGCTGGGAGTTATTAGAAAAACGACTGCTCGGTAATTGCAAGCAGCTGGGGAAGCATTATTTTAGTTATGCGATATACGCTTTTAATTTGTTTCGCTTCTGACTTACAAAAATTGGAATTGACTTCTGTTTATTTACTTCATGATTTTAATTGCTCTCTCAATTCGAAGGCCTCTGCTCGCGCTTTCATGAATTAAGGAAACTGCGTCGTCGTTTGAGTTTTCAAAACTGTTTTATTCGTCAGCTCTGAATTGCACTGAGTGGCACGGATTCATAATGTGCGAGAAGTGGCTACAGAAATAATAATTCGTCGGATGTTCCCGTTCATATGGCCTTGACCCCCCCCCCCCCCCGCGCTACCACCAGTTACTTTGCGGGTTGCCGCTAAACTTACACTTTGAAAAACATTTCCGGTACTGAGTGCTGTCGATGCGAATACCGTCGAAGATTGTGGATCATAGACACTTATTCGCTTCCGAAGATATTTTTAAATTTCGCGCTCGTGTGAGGTTTTGCTAACTGGCCGTCGGTACGCATCCTCTATACTGCTTGTACTAGACGGACACAGATACGGTAGCATACCCTTTGGTGCAAACATGCTCTCTCTTCGAACATACATGATAATGACATAGACGCCGCAATTCAGCACATGGGCTGACAACAATTGAATGGTGGTGCAACGGCCGCCAAATCGTAACCAAATGTTTGATCCGATAATGGCGATTGCGGGCCTATGCGCTTGTTTAAAATGCTTAGAAGACTTAGTGATTTGGGGCCTCAACAATGGCTGCTTGCCGTTAGCTATAAAAGGTTGCACAGTTTAGCGACTCTTATACTTATTTTGTAAATGAAAACAAAGTTAAATAAAACTCTTGCTTACCTTTCGTGTCACTCCGCGTTTTTCCCCCTTGATTTCATTCCCAAATTTACTCCCACGCGAATAAGCTGTGGAATTTGTTTCTTTCTTTCATGAAGTGGCGATCGGAACACGACCAGTGCATGCAGTGGTACGAGGAACAATTTACGCGCATCTTTGCGAACTTCATACAAGTCGGCGATATGCTTAACGGGTACATTGCAGAGAGTTGGTATTTCTGAATCGATAATTCAAAGTGGGCGATATATTTTCACAGTTCCTTGGGAATAAAATGGCACATGTAGACGGGTGAAATTACTTTTCCGAGTGGTCAACAAAAACAACAAAACGTTCCGACTGGCATGTTATAAAGTTCGTGGCCGCTGTTATGGGCTTTGCACTGTGGCTTTTTTGAATGGAGTTCACAAGCCGATTGACTTCGACATTGATATTGGCAACGACAATGAGATTTTCTCCTCACACTGAAGGGAGAAAGCTTACTTTAGCGCGAATGAACCGAAGGTGAAGAAAACGTGGCATAAACATGATCAAAGGAAGATGACACCTCGTCTTTGCCGCATTTCCTCTATTGGAAAAGCAGTCAGAAGAAGCTATCCCTTTCGCTCAGTTCAGTTTACTTTGGTGGCAGGTTCAAAATCAACCTTTTTTGTCGCTTGCATGGGAGTATTGTGTCGTTGAATTGTTCTGTTTCCCTTCTCGGGTAACCCGAAAACACTGACTCCCTATCCGCGGACCCCCACTACGGACCGGGCCCACGGACTTCCCTTACGGAACCCTCTACGGACCACTCCCAAAATAAAATAAAAAAAAAAACAAAAATAAAGATTTCCCTTACTGCTTGTCCAATAAGATCACTCCTGTCGGCGAAACTTCGAGCGTTACGCTGGGAAAATGTAGCAGACCTGAGTTTAGTCTCGGGCGCAAGTTGTATCATTGACATTCCACATTGCCATTTTTCCTCTGTGGCTATAAGTATATACGAAAGACAGGGAAATCTCCGGGAAGCCTCAAAATTTATGCTGCTTTCAGTGCATTTCCTTCGCCATTTTGTTCGGCCTATTCTACCGCGGGTTCGTGAACTCGTAACAGGCTTCACAATTTGCTAACCGGAATTTCAAATACAAACAAGGGACGAGCCCTCGAACCCGCGAGAGAGCTTAGGGGGGGGGGGGGGGGGGGTGGGGGAGGAGCAAACAAATGGCGAAGGGAAAAACGAAACAAATTTCTGAGGCTTCCCGATCTTTCATTCAAAGCCACAGCAAAGGAAATGGCAAAATGTAATGATCTGCAATGACATAACTTGCGCCCGAGACTGAACCCAAGACTGTCACATTTACCCAGCGTAACGCTCGAAATTTCGCCGACGCGAGTGATCTATTGGACGAATAGTAAGTGGAATCTTTATTTTGTTTTGTCATTTTATTTGGGGGTGGTCCGTAGAGATGTCCGTAGGGGTAGTCCCTGAACCGGTCCGTAGGTAGTCCGTCGACCCTGTCCGTAGTGGGAGTCCGCGGACCGGGGGTCAGTGTTTTCGGGTGAATTCAAAATTATTTCTTCTCGGCTTCTGTCACTGATCGGTTCGCTCCAAGCTACAGGATCGAGTTGTTTTGTCGATGTTTCAGTATTCGCAACGTACTAATTTTTTGTTACGTTCTCATGATCGCCATGCTTCTTAGTTGTTTATCGCTGTGCCGGCATTCAAAATTTATTTCTGAGTGCTACTCTCTAATGTATTTGTTATTGTATTCAAAATTTAAGATTATTTTTGTCACTGCTCGCCCCACTTGGAGATGTTTCCAAGTTATTTCTGTCTCTGGTCGCTTCACTGAGAGCTATTTTGTCACTGTACCGCCATTCGACATTATATCTGATGCTGATCACCTTGCTCCGAACAGTTGTTGTGTTGAGTTATTTTGTAGGCTTATTGCCACAGTTCGAATAGACCATTTTACAGTTGTCTGCTTGGTGACCTAGCCTTTAAATGGCAGCGAGGCTGGAGATGACCTTGCTTTGATACAGACCTCTCAGCTTTTGTCATGTAAAAGCACCTAGTTAGCATTATAACAACTTGATTTACACAACAAAAACAGTGAGGTCTTTATCAAAACAAGGTCATCTCCAGCCTCGCTGCCATTCAAAGGCCAGGTCACTGAGCAGACAACAGTAAAATGGTCTATTCACTACTTGCACAATACCATAATGCACCTCTTTAATCCCCCCCCCCCCAAAAAAAAAAAACGTTTTGCATACTCATTGTTTGCAATTTCTCCTGGGACATGAACATGTCCCAAGGGTAATCTGAAACAATGCCTATGCAAATTGTTGGGGGGGGGGGGATGTAAAAGAGGTGTATTATGGAATTTTGTGCAAGTAGAGAATTGTTTATCCTCGCTGTCAAGGTTCAAATGAACTTCTGTCGCACGATTGACAATTGCTTTGTTGAGGGCCGATAGTTTCCAAATTTGTTTCTGTCGCAAATCGCTAGGCTTCGAGTTACTTTGGTTCCTGCATTGAAATATATTAGCTACTCTCTGATTTATTTCGCTGCTTGGCCAGATTATTCCTGTCGCTGGGTTAAAAGCAATTTTGTCGCTTCGGTTTGCTAAGATTTCTTTCGTTGTTTAGAGGTATCGGGATTGCTACAGACTGAAACAGTATTTCATGTTTATGTTACAATATCGAACAATACGATCCTTCTCAGCGAGCTGCTTATATACAAATGAAAGCAAATAATCTTTACTTGCTGTCACGCTTTGTTCTTTGATTCAAATTCTCCTGGGACAAACTTTGATATTTCTTCATAGCACCCATGCGTGTCCCCTTGATGCCCGTATTAAGCGGGTTTCCACTGTACTTACCCTTATTTTTTTTTTAGTGAGAATCAGACTTTCAAACGGAAATTTTTTCCTGTAGAAAAAATATCTGTGACGTCCACCTATTGTTATTAATATGCTAACAGAGAACTATAGGTTGGTGAAACAATGAGATCTTTTGTTTACGTTTTCAGCATTTAAATAACCCCCCCCCCTCCTCCCCCCCCAAAAAACAGTGTTTGTAAACGAAGATATCCGCTATAATTTTTCTGATGGTCTAGAGCGCCTCCACTTCCGGTCCCCCCCCGGAAGATAAGATCCAGTTTATCCAGCAAACTAAGCCGCGAAATGTCCGACCACAAAGAGTTCTTTACTACCATCCTGCGAGCGCACTGTCATGGAAAGTTCGGGGAATCGATGGAGTGCGTGATCATGTGAAACTTCAATACAATCTTTGGGGGGGCACCCTTTTGCTCCGCTCGAACTGCCGCAATGGCTTTAGAGTGATCAAGCCCCTAAATACTCTGGAAAAACTATTTTATCGCCGTTCACAAGACCTACACAGAGGATATGTTTGATCCCGTTCCGAAGATTGTCGAGTCAAGATCAACCATACACAGCCTTAGCCGCGGCCATACCTGCCAACCTCCAGAGTACAAATATATTTGCATTTAAGAATTTTATTTTCGACAAATGATCAGGAATACTCTCCGAGAAACTTTCCGAATGTTCCCAAAGCAGACCGACGCAGACCGATCGTAAACTATCCGCGTTATAGTTCACCGCTATATTATCCTTTTGTCGTCATTGGTCAAAACTGATCATGTGGTACCATCTCACACGGCACTATCTGTCATAAGTATAATTTTACCGTAGTCTATTGCGAAGTCCTGAATTTGATTGGCTATATTACCGTTGACTATCTGCTTGATAGTGCTAACACTTATCGCATCAGTGCACATCACGCATCACGGTTTTGAAGCTGGTGTAAAACATAATAAACAGTTCTTTTCTACACGTTACTGGACATTGTTTTGTTTCTTTGTATGCAATGAGAGCTACTGGTAATTTTATACTAAAATCAATTAGACTACTCGCCCTCGTTATTCTATGAGCGATAGTCAAACTGGTGCCTTGCGCCTCGTTGACTCTCCTTGGCTCGTAGAAAACTCGCGCTGGTAGGTCTAATTGTTTTTAATTATAGTTCCCCATTAAATTTGCTCCTCTGTCATCATTGGGTCAAGTCTCATCCACGTAGGTACGACTCTCGCGAGGGCACTATCTGTCATGTAGTATAAATTTACCGTAGTCCTATCTGTGAATCCGTGAAATTTGATTGGCTATATTACCGTTTTCTATCGCGCTGATAAGTCAAACAGTTACACATCAAGTGCACATCGCGCAGCCACGTTTGAACCTGATGTAACATAATAAAAACAGTTCTTTCTCTAGCGCGTTACTTTGCCATTTTTTTTTTTTGTTAGGCAATGAAGTACTACGGTGAATGTATGGCTAGAACAATTCGCCCATTTCCGAGTTTCTTGCAGTTTAGAGAATCTGGTGCCGAAATTGACGCCCGAAGATCGAGGCTAAGTGCATAAAAATTCAACATGGATGCTCCTAGACCTCACGTAAAAATGCTGCAGGCGAAGATTTCTCGAAATATAAGGTTGATGGGTTAAAAAAGTTCTTAAAAGAGCGTGGCTTTCAATTGTGTGATGGAGTTAAAGGGAAAAGAAAGGCAGCGTTGGTCGATTTGTACGAAAAAGCGGCAGAAATGAAGCAAGCGAAGCTCGAAGATACAGTTGAAGACTACAACAAACTGCTCGAAGAGAAATTACAGACAGAGGATGGTAAACTGTCAGACCCGAAGACCTTAACCGCTTGGACCAAGAACTTTTCGGACGTACCCGAGTTTACGTTCGGAGATCTGTACAGCTATCTGGTGGGAAATAAGGAAAACTCAGAGGAAAACCTTTTTTTTTTTTTTTAAGTCTCTTGTGTTATAAGTTGTATCGCGATGGCCATGTTACAGATTTGAAATGTTGTCCTGTAGAAAGCAGAAGATTCCTTTCCTTTAGATTTAAAGTTAAGCCAACTGAGAGAGCAAAAACAGAAGATGGACAGATCACTTACAATGGGTTCATAATTTTGGAAGCTACTGCCACTGATTTAATCATCTTCACAAACAAAGGCATTTTAATTGTTCATGTGGAATTCAATGCACAATTTTAGCAACGGATTTTGGACAAGTTGCAGCTGTTTTTTCCTAAGTTTATGGCTCCAGAGCTTCCAACTGGAACAATTTTGTCTGAAATTGGGGCAAAAGTAATTTACTGTAAGTGTATATGCTTTGATGCATACATTTAATTTATTTCTAGATATACATTGTACATGTAACATAAATAATATTACAAATTTTGAGTATTCATACTAACCCTTTCACTTGGAAGATTTGGAAGCTATCTCTTCTTACTAAGTGACATCCATTTTCTTGGGGAATTGATGTTATGTCAAGACAATATGCCTTTAGTTGATAATTGTCCTTATTCTCGTGAACTGTCTGCTTGACATTGTGTTATAATTGTTAAGGAGAATTTCTGCGAGACGAAGGAGTAATGAAATTAATTACATAATTTTAACAAAGGGCCTGACTCATTTGGTGCCTTACATTCATCTTAAGTGCACTTGATCATAAGGTATTTCACAGTCACTTCCAGATAATTTTGTTGAAAGATGATAAATTTAGAATTTAGCTTTGCTTTAGAATAAATTGCAAAGAGCTCCACAGACTATCAAAATCTGGTTAGCAAGTGGGGCCAGTGTCAAAGCCAAATTTCCTTGAAATATTTTGAAATCTTTCAATCTTTCAATGGCCCTCTCGACATGAATTCGCGCTCGCAATCTGGCGTGTGAATTTTGTGGCTGCACGTGAAAGCTGTTTTTCTGCAAAATAATGTATTTTCCAAGTTCATTAAAGCTCCATAAAGGACACTCCCCCCTCTTGAAGTTCAATTCTTTGTAATAAGAGCCACTCTATTAAGCCCTCCCCTCCCTAGATAGAAGAGCAAGACAATCATAGCAAGGTAATTTTTACTTATATAGTTTTATACTTATTTATGTACCACACACACTTTACTGTGCTCATGTGTGAAAATGTGTTACTATTAAACAGAACTAAAACATTGCGAAGTCTACTTCATTCCTTTAATATTTGTTATTTGCTGCGGTTCGAAGAATAGCAGCAAATCGTTGTTTTCATGGTTCGCCGTTTTTGTGACACAAATACTATAAGGGCAGGATTTTGCTGATTTGAGACAATCTATGCTGATGTCCCTGCCAGCTTGCATTTGTTACAAGATTTTTATTAAGTGTCATTGTCAGAGAAAACCGGGCAGAACCAAAAGATCGTTTACCTTCGTTTACCTTCGTCTTTCACAGTCATAAAAGCTATCCGAAAAGATTAACAACCATGATATTTGCCGAGGTAGGCGTTCGTTTTACTTCGAAATATTACCTCATCATGATTTTGGCTTCTCAAGCGGTCTAAAAATTTCGGCCATATATTTTCGTGCGATAATATTTGGCCCCTTGTTAGTTGACTGAGATATATTTCCAATTTTTCACATTTATTTCTACGGTTTTCAGATGGTGCCAAATATCATCGCCGAATCGTTAAGGAGCTTGACCTAAATTTTAGCCATTTTCAGCGAGTCGTTTCAAAAGTGCGGCAGTTTATTTCACAAAAAAAAGATTTTCTGATAGTCTTGTACACTGATATCAATATTCATTTAGATAACATTGGTATTTAAAAGCAAATCGGAGTAATTGGTCTCGCAAAGTCCAAAAAAAATCATTGGTCAGACATATTTCCGCCAAATGTTTAGCGAAGAATATCACCTTATTCCGACTTTCTGCGCTTGTGTATCCATGATTGCTGAAAGATCTGCACAAAATAGTTAGCTGGACTGCAAAATAGAATATTTAAGCTGTGACATCGGGAATAACTTGTGGAAACATTTCAAACTTGACAAATTCTTGCCATAATCAAGACTAAATTTTCCCGCGAAAATTCTATTTTTAACGTCACGCTGCAAAAACAAACTGGATTCTCAGTTCGCTGCCTTTTTTTGCTTTTATGTAGAGCAAACTGCAAGTTAACAGTGAGCGAAGCTTCACCCGAAATTTAATTTTGGGACTAACTGCAATACGTCTTGTTTACATTGATTTTTTCGTTTTCGGAAGGCGTGATGCGTTACAGATTAATAGGTTAGACGACTGGGCCGCAATTTCGATGTCACTTGAAGGTTTCTCCATGGTTTTGAAAACATTAACTGTTCTTTCGGATTAGAAAAATCGCCTAGGGTGCGTCAAAGTTAGAAAAGAAAGTCAGGAATTCGGAATTTTTAAATAAGTTTAAAGCTAAAATCCGAAAATTAGATCTAGTTGGGATGATGGAAGATAATTGTATAAGCATCCTAAAGAGCGGTAATTATGGAATTGAGGATTTTACTCATGGATTGAAAATAGTGGTTTGGGAGGGGATTAGTCTTCAACCTTTGGTTTAAGAAGCTATCGCTTGCATGGATTTATGGGGTACTGATATATATATGTTATTGACCGGCTGGGAGGTCCGTATAGGGAAAACTGTGACCGAGGTCTTGAAAATGCTGCCCGAGGCCGCAGGCCGAGGGCAGCATTTTCAAGCCCGAGGTCACAGTTTTTCCCTATACGGACCGACCCTGAGCCGGCCAATAACATTTTTATCTTTTTTTTCTTGCCGTAAACTGACTTACACGTGCGTTTGTTTACGTAACTTTGCCATTGAATCGGCTTACGCGCCCTCTACAAACCATTCGCAAAAAATCTAACGAGCGAAAGAACGAGTAAATCAGATACTATACGAAGAAAGATGTATTAAAGAACAGAATTAATTCGAACTACTTTATGTTAGTGCATTTAGTTCCCTAGTTAAGGTCTCCAAAATTGTTTTCCAGGTGTGAAGTTTTTGTTCAAAGTTTGAAGTTGTACTACAAAAACAGTTTTTGTCGATCATTGGGAATCACTCGACTGAATTAGACTTTTCTACCGTAAATTGAGTAGCAGATAACGAGAAAATTCGTTAAGTGTACTCCACAGCAATTCTCTGAAGTACAGCAACGATTAGAGAGGGAAACTCGACTGAAATTGACTCAGTTTTTATTTAAAATTGAACAGAGAGACACACAGGATTACGCGCCATTACAGCGCCGAGCAACAAACAACCAAACAAACTCTCAGAACTTCAAAAACTTCAATTGAATTTACTTACAGTAACTTTCCTTGCCATCTAAAGGTGAATAGAGGTAAACTTGCGTTAATTAATCGTCCTTGGAAGTGAAAAAAGGGCGAATGATTGACGATAACCGCTAATTCATTCACGAAAATAGATCAACTCGATGGATTCCGCGCGCTGTAGCGGTCCGTATGAGAGAATTCCACCCGCGCCAGGAACCAATCAGATTGCAGGATTTGTTGAATTCCGCCCGCTCACGAGCCGAAAAAAAGATAAGTTAAGATATTTTTTAGGAACTAGTTTTAAAATACAGCGTATTTTAACGGTTATTACTAAAAATTAGTATTTTGGATCAGATTAATATATTTCTTCTTAACTTTTAATTCACTAGTAGTTAGGTGTCCCCAATTAGTTTACGTATATGTAAGCTGGATCTACCGGACACATTAATAAAGTTATTAATTGATTATTGATTGATTGGTTGGTTGGTGGTGGGTCAGTTTTTCTTCAGTTATAAGCATGCAAACGAGATAGTGGAGGAAAGACGTCAGAAGTGGTGTCTATTTAATGTAGCTGAATTTAAATAACGAGGAAACATAGGATACGACGTAACTTACGAAAGAATCATAGAATACAGACCACTGGGATAATACGTGTTATCATTGCTAGGTCAGGATTTCCAGCCGGGATTAAGCGCTACATGAACTTCCTAATTTAGGTATGTGAAAGGGGTAGCTTTTTGCAGTAAAAGGTATATAACAGGGGTACCTTTTCTGCCAAAATGGTATATAAAAGAGTAAGGGGTTGGACCTCGTGGCGGAGCCTCCCCGTATTAAACTTTGTTAAGTACCCCCCTCCCCCACCCACCCCCCCCCCCCCCCGGGTTTAAAGCGAAGATCTTGCTTGCGTTCAGTTTTGTCGTTTATATGATCGTCGCAGGTTTGTATACCGACGGTCTTATATTCCGCTCTGAAACTTTTACTTTCAACAAAAGTAATTTCTTGTTGCTCCTGTCATTATTCACCACAAAACCACTTTAATGCAATGAAATTACACCAAATTAGTGTTGATTATTTCTTGTTTATTTTACTGCTGCTGTTGACAACTGTTTAAAAGCTCATAAAGAACGAGATTGCATGTTTGTGATCCACGAACGTAAACTTGCATTACATTTTCCACGGATCGTACTGAAATCCGCCTTGGTTGTGAGATGCTTACCCAACATGAAAAAGAAAATTCTTGTAGAGGGAAATTAATTTTTCATTAACCCTGCCAAACTTTAGTTGAATCCATTTTAAGATAAATGGGATGGCAGCTCAAGGATATCTACAGAAACAACATGGATCAACAGATCTGATTGTCAGCAATAAAACGAAACAATGAAATGGAGTGTTAAAAAAAACCGATCTTTGTTCACACGGTAGTGTTGTTATCCTTTCTATCTCATTCAAGGCGGGTGTAGAGGTGGAACTATGATATGCCGGAAAGAAGTACCATTACCATCCTCCACAACCCCTCCCCCATCTCACCACCACCCACACTCGTTTTGTAATGGGGTGGAAGAAAAATGTGTTGTCCTAGACGACATTCAATTCCATTTAGTTTTCTAACCATTAATTAACCTTTAATTTTTTTTTTTTTTGCTGCCGCTGCTGCTGCTGGTGGTGCTGTTTCGAGGTGTTCTTTGCAGCAAAACAAGGAAAAATAAATACGGAACATTATTTGTGGTTTTTAAGAAGAAAAAAACTGTCTTGACAAGGATTTTATTGACAGATGACCCCCATGGACCTGTAACGTGATATCTGTTTAAAAAACACACACACACAAAACACAGTATTCAACGAAAGAAAATCGTATATATATGAAGCGCTACAGTCAAGTTGATTGAAACTTGGGGCTTTTTAAGACTTCGATAAGTAAACCAAACTTAAAACATCTCGTCTGGCAAAATTTCAGTTAAACAGAATAATTTGGTTCCAGGACGGGTTACTTTTAAATATGAAGTTTTCTTACCCTTAATAACGCACATCCCTACTGGTAAACACTGCCAATTTGGCTCAAAAGCAACAACATCAGTCTAGATGTTATCTTAGAGTCAAATTGTACCTCTTTTGAAAGAGCAATTCCTCAGAATAATAAAGGATACTTGATCAGCTTGAAAAGCTCTAAAATGAAAAAGCACATGTTAAGTCATCATTCGCCGGCGCACGATAATTAAAAGAAAAAAAAGAGTTCAGGTTTAAATAAGGTGGCTTTTATTTTTTACATTTACATGTAACTTCCCAGACCTCAGACCCGTAAAATTGAGATCCTCTGGATGTATCAAAAGCTCACACTCGCAAAACTCACTTCTGCATGTCAGGAAACTCAGGACGCGAAAATTATGACAAGGATTGTTTTTAGGAGTCATGCTTACTGTTCGTCGATACAATGTCATAGGCAGAATTTCCAGAGAGAGGGAGAAAAGGATCCCGAGATGATAAGCCTGCAGCACAGGCGTAACTTTTTTGCGTATTTAGGCGATCAGAGGCGAAAATACGCCAAAAATATTACGCCTGTTCCGTAGGCTAAAGGTGATAGACTCCTCCGCTCAGATCACGGAAATAATACCCAGCATTCGAATGATTGTTTGGTTGCTTTATCAGTATAAATCAAATTTATCAAATTTATTTTTATGCTTAGTAGCCATTTGCGCCAAGTTTAGTTACAATGGCGCGAGGTGCCTTGCGTGACGTCTCGGATAGTTTTTTTACCCTGGATCCCCAGTGCTTCGATTAATTTTGCTAAATTCAGAAGAGATTTCCGGGTCTGAGTTCTCGAGACACCTTAAAAGCCTTTGAATCAGCAAAACACTATCTCAAGCTTCATAGCAAGTGGTCGCAGGCCAATTGCGTGCGCGGGCTAATAAAGGAAGGAAATAAACCAAAAACCAGACGGTGTACAAACCTGCGACGATACAAACGACAACTGTGAACGAAAGAAAGATCGTGAACCAGCAAAGATTACACGTATTGAGATGTTTATATAGTGGTCTGTCCTTTATGATCATTTCGTTGGCCGGATATAGCAGGGAGGTTTCGTCGTAACTTATGTCTTCTCATTGTTTACATCCAGCTACACCATGCAAATTAGACACCACCTCTGACGTCTGTCCTCCACTATCTCGTTTGCATGCTAATAATTGAGGAAAAACTGACCCACCACCCGCACCGCTAGGCGACTTTTCAGACCCGAAAAAAAAGTTAATGTTTTCAAAACCATGGAGAAACCTTCAAGTGACATCGAAATTGCGGCCCAGTCGTCTAACCTATTAATCTGTAACGCGTCACGCCTTCCGAAAACGAGAAAATCAATGTAAACAAGACGTTTGCAGTAGTCCCAAAATTAGATTTCGGGTAAACCTTCGCTCACTATCAACTTGCAGTTTGCTCTACATAAAAACAAAACAGGCAGCGAACTGAGGATCCAGTTTGTTTTTGCAGCGTGACGTTAAAAATAGAATTTTCGTGGGAAAATTTAGTCTTGATAATGGCATAAATTTGGCGAGTTTGAAATGTTTGAGTAAGTTAATCCCGATGTCACAGCTTATATATTCTATTTTGCAGTCCAGCTAACTATTTTGTGCAGATCTTTCAGCAAATCATGGATAACAAGCGCAGAAAGTCGGAATAAGGTGATATTCTTCGCTAAGCATTTGGCGGGAAGTATGTCTGACCGATGATTTTTTTTGGACTTTGCGAGACCAATTACTCCGATTTGCTTGTAAATACCAATTTTAACTAAACTGAATATTGATATCAGTGTAAAAGGCTATCAGAAAATCGTCTTTTTTGTGAAAATAAACTGCCGCACTTTTGAAAAACGACTCGCTGAAAATGGCTAAAATTTAGGTCACGCTCCTTAACGATTCGGCGATGATATTTGGCACCTCGTGAAAACCGTAGAAATAAAGTGAAAAAATTCAAATATATCTCAGTCAACTAATAACGGGCCAAATATTATCGCACAAAAGTAAGAGTTTCTGGAATATGTACGAAGTATCTTTTAGGCTCACCTAAAGTTGGCCGAAATTTCGGCCATTTTAGACCGCTTGAGAGGCCAAAATCATGATGAGGTGATATCTCGAAGAAAAACGAACGCCTACCTCGGCAAATGCCATGGTTGTTAATCTTTTCTGATAGCTTTTGTACTGTGAAAAGATAAAGGTAAAAGGCCGACCTCGATCTTTTGGTTCTGCTCGGTTTTCTCTGACAATGACACTTAATGTTGTTTTGATTTGTTTTGTTACCTTACATATGTTGGATTTGTCACCCCTCACCCTCGGGTTATTTGTTAAGTCCCTAGCTCTGCAATAAGGGAGGATTCAGATTTCCTCTCAAAAGGGGTTTTTTCTTGACGGGTAACGGGCACATTATCATTCATCTGGTTTTAATAAACTCAAGTGGGGTCTCCCTGCTTGCAGAATGCTGGGCTAAGCGCTGCAGTCCGTTTCCTAGTGCAGCAGTCACATCCCCTATTTAACAAGTGACAAGTTTTGTTTAATTTGTTATCTACTAGAGGGAATAGGGGAAACGTATCCTTACTGATTTATACTTTGAATTAAGCAATTCCTTTTCCCCCTCTAATTGTATAGCCACAGCTGGTGATACACTTCCTGAAGTCCTCTTCTGGGCATATCCTTCATTACGCTAGTATCAAAAGATGAATGTCCAGGTTCAAAATTAACTGGCCTTACAGGGTCCTCAGTTTTTCTAAACTCTGCATTTACAATTTTAACATACTCGTTGTCTTCAAACGTCTTTTTCCATTCACATTTCCCTGTAGTACACATAGACATTAATTTGTTCCTAACTGTGGATGGTAAATCAAACAACACGGCTGTCACATGTCTACAACAGCCATACGTCCACCCTTGCAGGGATACCTCTCATTTGAATTCAAAATTACAAATCATTACTCGTGATTTGACCGT